>NW_020870423.1:0-15000 GCF_003789085.1 Penaeus vannamei | reverse complement strand
AAAGAAACAAACAAAATAAGAAAACAATAAAAAAAGAAACAAAAATAAGAAAACAATGAATAATTAAACACAAACAAACAAAAATAAGAAAATAATGAATAAAGAAAGAAACAGAAACAAAGAAAGGTCAGACTTCCTTCTTTAAATGATGATTGCAAACAGAATGATTTGTCTATGTAGGTGTTTTTGTTGTTGTGTTTTTTACCTGCTAGGAGGAGAAATTGTGAGAGTGAAATATTTTTAATTTTTTCTCTCAGTTCCCTACTTCTTTCTTCTTCTCCTCGTTCTTCTTCTTGTCTTCCCCTTTTTCTTCTTCCTCTTCGTCTTTCACTTATTCTTCTTCTTCACTTCTTGTTTCCTCCTTCTTTGTCTTCCTCTTCGTCTTTTCTTCTTTCTTCGTCTTTCACTTATTCTCCCTATTTTCTTCGTCTTCCTTCTCGTCTTTCACCTCTTCTTCCTTCTTCTTGCCTTCCCCTTTTCTCTTCGTTCTCCTCTTCGTCTTTCAGTTCTTCTTTCCTCTCCTTGTCTTCCTCTTCTCATTCGTCTTTCACTTCTTCTTCCTTCCTCTTTTTCTTCTTCTTAGTCTTTCACTTCTCCTTCCTCTTTTTTCTTCTTCTTTACGTCTCATCTTACTTGTCTCTTTGCCTCTTTTAATAATTCTTCTGTCCACATTCGTTCTTTCCTTTTTTCTTCTTTTCTCTTGTCTTTCACTTCTTCTCCCTTTGTCTTTTTCTCTTTCCCTCTGTCTCTACTGCACAAAAGATAAAGAAGAGAATACTAAGCGCAAAATCACAGGGTTAACTGAGAGAACCCATAGAATCATTATAAGAAAACAACAACAAAAAACTATGCGTTATTGTGTTTATATTAATGATGCGTTAACTATTCGTTATTGTCTTTATGTTATGACCTTCGTTAACCAATGAGTTGATGGTGCTGATGTTATGACTTCGTTAACTATTCGTTATTGTCTTATGTATGACTCTTCTCGTTTAACCATTCGTTTATTTGTGGCTGATGTATGACTCGTGTGACCATCGTATTGTGTCTTATGTTATGACCTCGTTAATCCATTCGTTATTGTGTTCATGTTATGACGGTGTCGTATAACATCCATAGTTGGTCTTATGGTTATGACTCGTTCACCATTCGTTATGTGCTTTATGTATCTCGTTTAACCATCAGTTATGTGCTTATGTATGACGCTTGTTAACCTATGAGTATTGTGCTTAATAGTTAGTGACCTTCGTTAACCATGTGTTATTGTGCTTAGTTATGACATTCGTTAATCATTCGTTTATTGTCTTATGTATGACCTTACGTTAACCCAAAGTTTTCGTTAATTGTGCTTATGGTATGGCCTCGTTACATTCGTTATTTGTGCTTATGTATGACTTCGTTAAACCATTCGTGTATTGTGCTTGATGTTATGACCTTCGTTAACCATGAGTTATTGTGCATTAGTATTGTGCTTATGTTATGACACTTCGTTAACCCATTCGTTATTGTGGCTTATGTTATCTATCGTATTGTCTTATGCTTCGTTAACCATCCGTTATTGTGCTTATGTCATGATTCGTTAACCATGATTATTGTCTTATGTGTATGACCTTCGTTACATTCGTTATTGGTGCTTATGTTTATGACTTCGTTAACCATCCGTTATTGTGCTTATGTATGGCTGTTCGTTAACCATTCGTTATTGTGCTTTGTTATGTACTTGCGTTAACCACGTTATTGTGCTTATGTTGACCTTGCGTTACCATCGTTATTGTGCTTATGTCATGTGACTTCGTTAACCATGAGTTATTGTGCTTATGTTATGATCTTCGTTTAACATTCGTTATTGTGCTTATGTTATGGCCTTCGTTACCATTTGTTATTGTGCTTATGTTATGACTTCGTTAACCATCGTTATTGTGCTTATGCTTGACCTTCGTTAACCAATCGTTATTGTGCTTTAATGGTCTATGACCTTGCGTTTAATACTCATAGTTAATTGTGCTCAATGTTATGACTGTTCGTTACATTCGTTTATTGTGCTTATGTTATGGCACTTCGTTACGTATTCCGTTATTGTGCTTATGTTATGGCCTTCGTTATACCATGTCGTTATTGTGCTTTATGTTAGACTTCGTTGAACATTCCGTTATTGGTCTATATCTGTACTTCGTTAACCATGCGTTATTTGCTTTCATGTCATGGACTTCGTGTATAGGCTAGTTATTGTGCTGTATGTTATGACTCCTTCGTTAACTCTATTCGTTTGTGCTTATGTTTGGCCGTCGTTAAACATCCTTATTGTCTATGTATGACGTTCGTTAACCATTCCGTTATTGTGACTTATGTATGACTCGTTACCACGTTTATTGATGCTTATTGTTATGACTTCCGTTTAACCAGTTTGTTATTGGCTATGTATGCCTTGGTTAAACCGATGTCGTATTGTGGTCTTATGTTCTGACTCTTCTGTTTAACCTATTTCGTTATTGTGCTTTATGTGTTGACTCTTCGGTTAACCATTGTTATTTGTGTTCCTGTATTGGTAGTTACGTTACGCATATTCGTTATTGCTGCTTACTGTTTATGACCTTCGTTAACATTCGGTTTATTGTTTTTTTTTGGCCGCCTAATGTTATATTGGTAACCATTCGTTGATTGTGCTTATTTATGATCTTTCGTTAACGCATTTGTGTATTAGTGCTTATGTTATGACTTCGTTAACTCATTTTATTGTGCTTATTGTTATGGTCCTACGTGTAACCATTCGTTATTGTGCTTATTTATGAACTTCGTTAACATTTTATTGTGCTTATGTTGTGCTCTTCGTTAGACCATTGCGTTATTGTGTTTTTATGGTTATACCTTGTTAACCATCGTTTATTGTGCTGTATGTTATGACGCTTCGTTAATCATTCGTTTATTGTGCTTATGATTATGACCTTCGTAACATTTTGTTATTGTGCTGTAGTTATCTCGTTGACCATGAAGTTAGTGTGCTGATGTTATGACTTCGTTAACATGAGTTATTGTCTTGTATGTATTTCGTTAACCTTCTGTTATTGTGCTTGATGTTATCTTCGTTAACCATTCGTTATTTGTGCTATGTTATTGAACTTGGCTTAACCATTCGTTATTGGTGCTTAATGTTTATGACCTTCGTTACCATTCGTTTGATTGTCTTAATGGCTTATGACCTCGTTTTTAACCTATCGTTATGTGCTTATGTTATGACTGTTATACCATTCGTTTTATGTTTTAGTTATGACTTCGTTAACTCATATTAGTTATTGTGCTTATGTTTATCTTCGTTGACCATTCGTTATTGTGCTTATGTTATGACCTTTCGTTAACCATTCGTTATTGTGCTTATTTATGACCTTCGTTAACCATTCGTTATTGTGCTTATGTTATGACTTCGTTAACCATTTGTGTTATTGTGCTTATGTTATGACCTTTCGTTAACCCATTCGTTATTGTGCTTATGTTATGACTTCGTTAACCATTTGTTATTGTGCTTATGTTATGACCTTCGTTTATTACCATGTCGTTATTGTGCTTTAATTGTTTATGACCTTCGTTACCATTTTGTATTGTGCTTGGTTGTTATGACCGGTTGTTAACCATTTCGTATTGTGTCTTATGTTATTTACATTCGTTAACCATTCGGTTATTGGTCGCTGTATGTTATACCTCGTTAACACATTTGTGTATTGTGCGTTATTGTATCTTCGTTTAGACCTGATTCGTTAATTGTGCTTATTGTTAGTGACTTCGTTAACCGATTCGGTATTGTGTATGTTATCTCGTCTGATCCATTCGTTATTGTTGGTCTTTTTATGACCTTCGTTAGACCATTTGTTATTGTCTTGTATTATACTTGTCGTTTAACCATTCGTTATTGTGTCGTGTGATGTGTTTATATTCGTTACCATTTCGTTATTGTGCCTTTTGTGTATGACCTTGTTAACCATTTCGTTATTGTAGCTTAGTTATATTCNTCTTTTATTTTCTTCTTTGTCTTTTCTCTTTTTTTCTTTTTTTTTTGTCTTTTTCTTTCTTTTGTTTGTATTATCTGCCTTTTAATGTGTCCAACAACTTCTTATGTAAATATAAATACACCATCACGTCTGATTACTTTCTTTGTCTATAATGTCTTTTTCTCCTACCTATCCGAATTTTTGCTTTTTGTTGTTTACAGTCTGTTTTGTAATTATTAACTATATCAATTTCTCTGTCTTTCCAAAGAATTCCATTCTTCTGTACCAAGCAATTCCTTTCTTTTGTTTTACTTTTTCTCTTCATATATTTTTTTTCTTTTTCTTTCTACTAATTTACTTTTCGGCTTTCGGCTAATCTGCTGATATTATTTTTTTTTATTAACTAACTTTTTGTTTAAGATCCTAGTTTCTTTATTTAGCTTTTCTTTTTTCTTTTTCTTTTATGTATGCTGAGGTAGTGTCTTATTATTTTCGATGTATTCCATATTAACGTAGTCTCTCACCATCAGTTGATTTACGAAGCATTCATTTTCGTTATCTAGTTTCCTTCTTTTGCTTCTTTGTTTTCTTTTTTGTTTGTTGTTATGTTCTTTTATTTTATCTTGTTTTTATTTCTTACTTTTTTTTTACTTGTTCTTTTTTTTTTTGCTTTTATCTTTTTTCTTTTGTATTTTCTTCTATTCAGTATTCACTTTTGCTATCGTATGATTATTTCAGTTCGTGACTAATTATTTTTTTATGTTTTAGTACACTGATTTTTCAGTCCGTTATGTTTTTTCTCTCTTTTTTCTTTTTGTATTTTCTTTTTCTTTTTTTTCGTTTTTTTCTTTTTTTTTTTTTTTTTTCTTTATCTTGTTTTTTTTATTTTTCGTTTTTGTTTTTTTTTTTTCTATATTTTTTTTTTCTTATTCTTTATTTTCTGTTTTGCTCTTATTTTATTTTTTTTTTTTTTGTGTTTTTTTTTTATTTTTATTTTTATTCCTGTTTATATTCTGGTCGGATTTTCTCCTTTTGTTTATTTTTTTCTTATTTTGATATATTTTTGGGTTGGTTAATATATTTCTGTATGTGTTTGTTATGCTTTTTGTTGTATCTTGTATACTTGTCTATTTTGTTAATGTTTTTAGGAAAACTACAGATATCCTTATCAAGTATGCTACACACTCTGCCTACACCCTCTTCATTCTCCCCTATCTCTCTCTCTCTCTCTCTACTCTCTTCTCTCTTCACGGTGCTAACTCCTCTCCCTCTTTCACGTACCCATACTCTCCTCCCTTCTCTCTCCTATAGATCCTCTCTCTCTCTCCTCTCTCCTCTCTCTCTCTTCCTCTCTCCTCTCTCCCCTCTCTCCTCTCTCAACTTTACTTCGTCACGCCCTGTGCATCAAGTATGCCTCTCTCTACCTCTCTCTCCTCTCTCCCCTTCTCCTCTCTCCTCTCCTCTCTCTCTCTCTCTTCTTCTCTCTCCTTCCTCTCTCTCTTCTCTCTCTCCCCTCTCTCTCTCTCTCTTCTCTCTCTCTCTCTCTCTCTCTCTCTCCTCTCATCTCTCTCTAACTCTCTCTCTCTCTTCTCTCTCTCACTTACCCTTTTCTTCGTTCTTTTCTTCCCCTCTCTCTCTCTTCTCTCTCTCTCCTCTCTCTCTCTCTCTCTCTCTCTCTCTCTCTCCTCTCTCTCTCTCATCTCTCTCTTCTCTCTCTTTTCTCTTTTATTCTTCTCTCTCTCTCACTCTCTTCTCTCTCTCGTCTCTCTCTCTCTCTCTCTCTCTCTCTCTCTCTCTCTCTCTCCTCTTCTCTCTCTCTCTTCTCTTTCTCTCTCTCTCTCTCATATCTATCTATCAAATCTATCTCGTTTCTTTCTCTTCATTATTTCTCCTCTCTCTCGTCTCTCTTTCTCTCTCTCGTGCTCTCTCTCTCTTCTTCTCTCTCTCTCTACTCTCTCTCTCTACTCTCTCTCTCTCCTCTCTCCTCTCACTCTATCTCACTCTCTCTCCACTCTCTCTTCCTCTCTCTCTCCTCTCTCTCTCCTCTCTCTCTCCTCCCTCTCTCTCTTCTCTCATCTCCTCTCTCTCTCTCTCTCTTCTAATATTATTATATATATAAATAAATGTATATATACATATACTACCGCCTTACATCCTATATAAATCTATATAAATTAACATACTATATATATAATATATAAATATAGACCACACACACACACCACACCACACACACACACACAACCAACACACACACAACACACACAACACACAACACACACAAAACACACCACACACACACACAACAACACACACACACCAAAGCGTGAGTGAACAATTTAATATATTAATACTAAATATAATGATGTGTTTGGATAGGAATCCATAGACACGCCGAGTGCGCTTCCTTACTAATATAAATAAGACTTACACACACAACGCAAACACCCCCCCACACTATATTATATAATAATATCCTATATAAATCATATATATTAAATAATTAATATTATAACTATAAATTATATATACACACACATATGCAACTATATACATCACACACACCACCACGCACACACACACACACACACACACAACACACCACACACACACCGCACAACACACACACCACACACACACACCACCACCATATAATATATAATATATATTGGGTGTTGTGGTGTGAATTGTGGTGTTGGGTGTGCGTGTTGTTGTGGTTGTTAGTGTTGATTGTGTGAGGTGAATGTATTTTGTGTGTGTGTGTTGTTGTGTGTGGTGTGTGTTGTGTGTTGTGGTGTGTGTTACATTTATATACAATAACTACACTTATATATATAAAAAGTAGTATATAATACTATAAAGGGACTATATATGTGTGTGTGTTTGTGTGTTTGTGGTGTGCGTGTGGTGCTTGGATTGTGGGTGGGTGCGTGTGTGTGTGTGTGGTTGTGTGCATTACCTTATATTGTGTATTTAACAACACACACACACACCGACACACACACACACACACACCACACACACCACACACACACACCCACAACCACACCCACCACCACCACAATTATATATAATACCATACATACATACATAAACATAAATATTATCATAATATGTGGGTATAAAAATATTTTTATTAATAAATAATACTTTATATATATTACATATATATATCACATATAATATTACATAATAACAAAAAGGTATTAAGCATACGAAATATAAATAAACCTCGTTCTGCTCAGTTCCAAGGATACGTCGCCTCGCCCCGCCCCCTGCCTGTACTGTACCATTGCGGGGGTCTCTGGGGGGGTCTCTCGGGGGTCTCTGGGGGGTTCTTTAGAGCAGTCTTTGCCTCCTTCCAGGTTCTTTGTTCTCGGCTTTTTGGCGTTCGGATGGGATGTCTGAATCGCTCATGTCTCTGGTTGGTTAGTTTTTGCTTTCATTTTTTTGGAAAATATGTGCGATTATATATACTATAACTTAATAATATAATCATATATTATTATATATATATATATATATATATATATATATATATATATATATGTTTTTTACATTTAGAATATCTCTTACTCTTCACCATCCAGTTCTCACTCCTCTTTCCTCTTGTTCTATTTCTCATATCTTCTTTATTTTGGCCCTTCTCTTTCTCTTCCCCTTTCTTTCATTCTTCTTCCTCCTCCTTCTCTTCTCTCTCTCCCTAACTCTCTCCTTCTTATCCCCCTCTCTCCTCCTCCTTCCCCTCCTCTTCCTCCCTTCCCCCATCCCCCTTCTTCTCCGCCTATTCTTCTTCCTCTTTCACCACCAGCGCCTCCTCCTCTCCCTTCTTTACCGTGAATTCCCCTTCATCTCCCCAACATCAATGGTATCCCAGTTCAGAGACCGCTGTGCCAAACGTAATCCCTTTCTGCATTAGATATCCTCTCCTTTTTTTGCAAATAATTTAGTTCCTGTGCTCCATGTCCTGTTTTGCAAATAATTTAGTTTCCTTCTCTGTTTTTTGCAAATAATTTAGTTCCTTCTCCTGTTTTTGCAAATAATTTAGTTCCAGTAAAGACGCTGCCTCCTACTCAACAGTATTAAATGCGGAGTCAAAATAAGTGACATATAACCCCTTTCAAAAAAAAAAAAAAAAAAAAAAAAAAAAATTAGACTCGTGCTCTCTCCAATCCCCTTGCTGGCGAATTAAAGGAATCTTTGGAGGTCGAAGTCAAGGGGCTGATGTTAAGTCCACGTATTGCTGTCAAGCGTGAAGAGTCGCTGTCAAATAGAGATAAGGTCAAGGATGCACTGTCATATATGAAGTTGATGTCAAGGATGCACTGTCATATCTCTGTCTCTGTCTCTGTCTCTCTCTCTCTCTCTTCTCTTCTCTCTCTCTCTCTCTCTCTCGCTCTCTCTCTCTCTCTCTCTCTCTCTCTCTCTCCTCTCTCTCTCTCTCTCTCTCTCTCTCTCTCTCTCTCTCTCTCTCTCTCTCTCTCTCTCTCTCTCTCTCTCTCTCTCTCTCTCTCTCTCTCTCTCTCACTCTCTCTCTCTCTCTCTCTCTCTTTCTTTTGAAACAATAATAACGTATGTTCTTTAGTGGAAAATGTGTTCGTTGTTCACTGTCTTGTCCCTTATGTGCTCTGTGAAACGTAGATCATTTTGTTTCTATTCCTTTTTATTAAGGTATGAATCTGGTTATCTCTCCACCTATTTTTTTTTCTCCTTATATAACTTATATAACATCCAAGTTCAGATTAATGAACATCGCGTCTTTCTCCCAAGATCATTTTTTTCTCTCACTTTTATGCTATAGTCGCTGTTCTTATGAAATGAACCTCCTCTCACTCTTATATTTATCGTTCTTTATCGGTCTTTTCATCTCATGTGTTTTCCCACGTTTTTACTCTTTCTTTCTTTCTTTCATAATTATCTCTTCATTTCCTACATTTCTCTCCCATCTGTGATTAAATTTATCAAAATTACTTTCACTCTTTTTCCGTTCTCCGGTTTTCACTCTGCTACTTGTAATACTATTCTAAAATATCTATACTGTTTATGATACTTTTCTTCTTTCTGTCTCTCTCTCTCTCTTTCTCTCTATGTCTCTCTCTCTCTCTCTCTCTCTCTCTCTCTCTCTCTCTCTCTCTCTCTCTCTCTCTCTCTCTCTCCTCTCTCTCTCTCTCCCTCTATCTATCTATATATATTTCTTTCTATCTCGCTCTCTCTCTCTCCCCTTTCATCTCTTTTATTTACCTTAGCTGTCATTCTTACTTCCTTCCTTATTTTTTTCTCTCTTTTTCTCTTCTTCCTCTTCTCTTTCCTCATCTCTCTTACTGCCTTCGTCCGGGAGTCGCTTAGGAATACTAATGAATTCTTTCAGTCATTTCATTTCTATCTCATTATTCTTTTATCATCTCTCTTTGCTCCCTTTTCCTTATTCCTCTCTTCTCTTTTCATTTCTTATTTCACACCCCTCTTTTCTCTCTCTTTTCTCTCTCTTATTTTTTCTCATCTCTCTTTCATTTCTCTTATTTTTCTCATCTCTCTCATTTTATTTCTCTTCTCTCCTCTTACTTTTCTTCTCTCTCTCCTTTCCTTAGTGTCGTCTGGACCTATTTTCGCAAAAAAAAGAAGAAAAAAGAAAAGAAAATGAGAATGAAAAAAAGGAAGGAAAAGAGCGAAGACCCAACACATCGCATCTTCTTGGCCCGAGTCACCATCTTTCACTGTAGGATTTGGCCATTCTCATCCTTCGGAAAGAGTCCTTCCCGGAATCCTGATGTGTGTGTGTGTGTGTGTGTGTGTGTGTGTGTGTTTGTGCATATACATATAAACACACACACACACACACACACACACACACACACCACACACGCGCGCGCACACACACACACACACACACACACACACACACACACACACACACACACACACACACACACACACACACACACACACACACACACACACACACACACACACACACACACACACACACACACCACACACACACACACACACACACACACACACACACACACACACACACACACACACACACACACACACACACACACACACACGACAAACAACACACACAAACACACGCACACACACACACGCACACACACAGTTATGAGTAATCGTGTGACGTTTGCGATCGAGGAGCTGCGGATGGTGACATCTATAAGAGAGCGGACTCGGTAAGTGAGATATGCCGTTAGGATAGTTATTAAGTACAGCTTCAGATGAGAGGATGATGCGGATCCTACGTGTAACGGAGGATGCTATCCCGATTGGTGCGGGGAGCCGGAAATAATGGCGGGTTACGGCAACAGGCAAGCCGAAACGGAGACAGTTGCAGCACACAAGTCAGAAAACCTATCGACATATGACCTGCGATATTTATATCTTTTTTGCATGCCAGAGGTTTGTGAGCAAGTGCTTCAGGAATAGGGCCCACACGTTGTTCCGCGTAAGTTATATATTTCAGTCTTTTGGGAGTGAGGTGTCTCCTCCAAACCGTATCCCCAGTGGATAGATCTGCCTGTCTTTCGAGGCTCGCTGCAGCGGATCAGTTCCGCCGCGGCTCTCGCTCTCTTCCTGTCTCTCTCTTCTCATCTTCTGCGGTACATACGCTGCAGATAAACGGTCGTCATAGCGTGCACGGCCGAGAGACTATCTTGTTCTTGAGGCTCTCTGGCCTGCTTCTAAGTCTCGCTGAGTAGTTGGGAGCGACGCTGTTCTCATCTGACTCATTGGTCGTCGCTTCGCTACTATGATCTCCGTAGTTTACTATGTCTGAGGCGCGGGAGGTTCAACACAGCAAGTCGATCGGATGATCATCCACCTTACTGTGCTTATCAACGATCTCTGCTCTCTCTGTTTTTCACTTAATATATCTCTTTTGAGCGGACGTGCGCACGTCGCGAGTCGCTCTCTTTTTGGTCATCTCTCCGTCCTTTCATCTATGTCTAATTTGTCTGTCTCCTTTGTTTTACTATTATTTGAATCTCTAAAGAGCAACAGGCCACAAACACGGCCTTTGAACTCAGTTATTACATTTTCCTTTCATTTTGTTTTATGCAGCTTTTCCTTCTTTTATTTTTCTTTATTGACAATCCCAAAGTGGCATTGCTCCCATGGTATCCTCTTGACTATAGTGTTTTTGAAGACCAACCAGATTAGACAAGTATATATATATATATACGACGAAGAGAGCTGATTGCCACCCACCAGATGTGGTCGTTAGCAGACGAGGGCTATGACACCAAGCGTCAGTTGTTAGCACCTGTGCTTGGCGTTGGGACTGGCTACGCGTACACACGTGACCTCTATCTGCGACAACAGGGGAGAGAGAGATGCAATGCCACAGGGTCAGTTGGGACTCGAGTGCTAGGTGAGGCGCACACCGTGATGATATGCGAATTGGCACACAGATCTATCCACACACTATCTCACATGGCGAGGCGATATGTAAGTATTCACGAGTTAGGTTGGGTAGAGATCTACACAAGCACTACACAACAGTAAGCAGTATCACGGTAGCGAGCCCCGCTTATCTATATATTACACAGCATCAGAGTAGACGGATTGTCAGCTGGCGAGAGGAACTGGGCGTGTACAGAGAGTAATCGAGGAGTAACAGTGGAGTAGGTTGTACCGTAGAGTTGAGGCGTCGACTTGTGTACACACACACACACACACAGTCACACTCACTATTTCTATGAGTATTGGTAGGGGTCGAGGGGATTCTCTCGAGAGTGATTAGCCAGGAATGAAGAGTGTATACTGAATGATGTTAGAGGCTAATGTATATATATTATATTATATAAAAAAACAGCGATACACGAGAGATAGAAAACCCCAAATACCTATTAGTAGTCTGGTTGAATTGAGAGGGTGTAGGAGCACACTTTATATAATCAGTCCATTTTCTATTATGAATTAACAATCATTGGTCCTTGGGGGAGTTTCAGGAACAAAATACATAATCAAGTTTTAATGTGTCGTAATTATTGCTAATGTGTGTTTGTTTTTTTTCTCGATCAAGAAATATTTTTATGTTTGAAAACCTTGATGAATCTTCTCACATTTTTAAGCACGCATTTTCCTGGTGGGAAGTAAAAAAATGTATTTCATTTATTTTTGTTTATTATTTCTTAAATTGCTATTCATTATTTTCCGCTGTTATTTTCCACTTATCATTATTAATTATTTTCTGCTGTTATCATTATCTATTGTTTTGCACTATTATTATTTATTATTTTCCACTATTATTATTATTTATCATTTCCTACTATTATTGTCATTCATTATTTCTCACTTTTATTATTATCTATCAATTTCCACTGTTATTATCACTTATTACTAGTATTCAATATCCATCATTTATCATTTACTATTTTCCTCTGTGTTTATTCACACATACTGTAAAGCACTGTCATTGATAAAGGATAATAAGAATAAGAAATGCATCAGAGATTTCCTGTCTACTCAATTTCCTGTAATTCAGATTTTGCTGAATAAACATGAGGAACTTTTTAGAGAACAAGCTAGTCTACAGCACCAATGTATGTAGTCGTACGTCGAGGTAAGCTACCGGTTTTGTGTTAAAAAGTGAAAAAAAGGTAATATATCCTGCTTGCTTTACCCTTAGGAAAGAACAACAACAAAGAGAGAGAGAGAGAGAGAGAGAGAGAGAGAGAGAGAGAGAGAGAGAGAGTAAGAGAGAGAGAGAGAAGAGAGAGAGAGAGAGAGAGAGAGAGAGAGAGAGAGAGAGAGAGAGAGGAGAGCAAAGAGAGAGAGAGAGAGAGAGAGAGAGAGAGAGAGAGAGAGAGAGAGAGAGAGAGAGAGAGAAGAGAGAGAGAGAGAGAGATGAGAGAGAGAAGGAGAGAGAAGAGAGAGAGGAAAGGGAGAGAGAGAGAGGGAACGAGGGAGAGAGAGAGAGAGAGAGAAGAGCAAGAAGGAAAGAGAAGAGAGAGAAGAGAGAGAGAGAGAGAGAGAGAGAGAGAGAGAACAGAGATAGTGGAGAGAAGGAAAGTGAAGAGAGAGATGAGAGAGAGAGGGAGCGAGGAGAGAGAGAGAAGAGAGAGAGAGAGAGAACGAGAGAGAGAGAGAGAGAGAGAGAGAGAGACAGAGATAGGTGAAGAAGAAAGAGAGCAGTAGAAACGAGAGAGAGCAGTAGATCAGTGAAGAGTCCGAGAGTAACATCCACCGTGAAAAGGGCTTCTCGCAGGTGACTGAGGGCAGTGTATAGTAGTGCTTTGGTGACGAGCTAGCTGGACAAGATATGGAGGAGACGGTTGTAAATTACGAGGAGTCCTAGACGTGAAGGCAGGGGAAAGTATTGCGGGAGACAGGGAAAACGACATTTATGGACCTGTGAGGCGACGGCAAGGAGCTATACTAGATGTAACTTCAGAGCAAGAATGGCAATAATGGTGCACGCAGATAGAAGCTGAGCGTAATGGTTTAGGAGAGAGAGACGTCGTAGGATCAAGATGAACGAGCGTATGAAAGAACAGTAATTGTCTCTACGTGGGTTAGGGGTTTTAAATGGACAGAACGATTCTTCGTCTCTGATGTACGACACATTCCACACGCAGCTTAATATTTCCAGCATAACGAGTTGCGAAGAGCAGTATATGAACGCTCGCGAGTACGCATATCGCGTCAGTTAACAGCTTGATTTGTGTGGGGCTAGGTGTGTGGAGGCGTATATGGCATGACATGTTGTGCGTGTGCGTGCGTGTGTGTGTGGTGTGTGTGTTGTGTGTGTGTGTGTGCATTGCGTGCGTGTGTGTGAGTGTGAGTTGGTGTTGTGTGTGCGTGCGTTGTGTGTGTTATGTTCGTGCGTGTGTGTGCGTGTGTGCGTGTGTATCTTTTATTACTCCTGATCTTTTAAGTTTTCCCTTTGTTCTTGTCATAGCTAGCTACTTTTCAAACATAATACCTGAATCACATCCACACATAAAATAATAATCCCGAATCGAGAAGATGACAGCACTTAAAGGGACATAAGATGATTACATATTGGTGAGGGGGCCACAGGGTGAAAAATATAGGGAACCAATGATTGAGTTTGTTGAGTGCCATTGTCCTAGGAAACGGGTCTGATTTCAGGTCAATAAGTTTTGTGAAAGGAGATTAAAGGGATAAAATGGCGTATTGACGAAATACTGATAGTGAAAAAAAAGGAAAAAAGGAAAAAAATGTGGAGATTGGGGACTGAAACAAGAGGAGACGATGAGTAATAGCGAAAAAATGTATAGATAAGTGAAAGATAGGCGAAAGGATAGGTATATTGTAAAGTAAGTCAACCTTCTATTCGTTTTACAATATTTCTTCCTTATTTTACTGCAAAGAGAGAGAGAGAGCTAAAGAGAGAATAAGAAGAAGTAAAAGAGATAGTGAGAGAGTACAAATATATATATATATTTGCATGAAATATGTCGCGGTATGAATAAGGCGGAGGTGAGCTATAGTAATGAAAAGTCTATTATATATGGGGGTGGTCGCCGGGGTGTCGTGTGTGGTGGGGTGTAGATGTGTGTGTGTGTGTCTGTGTTGTGTTGTATATATAGCTATATAAATAATATATAAGTGAGGGAGGTATGAAAAGGTATTAGAGTAAGAGATTGAGCTATGATGTAGTGATAGGTGGCCTTGCAGAATCAGTCTGGCGTGAGCTTGTGTGGTATATTGTAGGACAGGTTGCTTAAAAACCTTGTTCTAGCTTTTCTGAATATTCTTCCAGGAAGCCCCTTTATCTTCATATTTTCTAGTGTTACAGTATAAGCATGATGGAAGTACGCAGGTAATTATATTGTGATTCGGTAACACCATGGGACGGGTAATAGGGAGAAGGTGAGGAGATGAGTGAGATGGGACGCGGTCTCAGGTCCCTTTTTCTAGATTTTTTTTTTTTAAACATGAATTTTGCCAATTAAACAATAGAACATGATAACTAATTTAATTTTAAATGTATTCTGATTAAATTATTATTCTTTTTGAACCATCGTGGGTATGG
>NW_020870422.1:327303-329803 GCF_003789085.1 Penaeus vannamei | reverse complement strand
TGCAAGGGGAAAAAATACGGGAAAATATAGAATACAAATGTATTTTATGAAAATTGATGAAAAAAAATCTGGAAAATAAAAACATGTTTGATGGAAAATGATAAAAGAAATTTAGGAAATGAAGATATGTTTGGTAAGAAATGAAGGAAGAATTATAAACCTCGATAAGGGATAAGACGAAAATAGTTTGATGAAACAAATAGAAACACTAACGACGATAAAAAAAAAATAAATAAATAAAAAAATAAACAGAAAGAGAACCAGAACAAGATAACCAGAAGGAAATAATACTGAAACGAAATAAGATACGAGCGAGAGAAACAGAAACAGAAGATGAAAGACACGAAAGAGTTAGAAGAGAGACAACAAAGGGGATTTGAAAAAGAAATAACAATGATTTCACGGGAGTATTAGTTTGAGTCTAAGAACAGCTGCATCACAAGATAAACAAACAGAGGAGAGACAAGGGCCCTGAGCCTTTGTTCCAAGAGAGGGAGAGGGAGAAGGAGAGGGAGAGAATGAGAGAGAGGAGAAGTGAGAGGGAGGGGGAGAAGGAGAGGGAGAGGGGGGAGAGGAGGGGAGAGGAAGGGGGAGAGGAAGGAGAGAGAGAGGGAGGGGGAGAAGGAGAGGAGAGGGAGAGGGAGAGGAGAGGGAGAGGAGGGGAGGAGAGGGAGAGGGAGGAGGAGAGGGGAGAGGGAGGGGAGAAGGAGAGGGAGGGGAGAGAAAGGGGGAGAGGAGAGGAGAGGAGAGGAAGGGGGAGAAGGAGAGGGAGAGGAAGGGGGAGGGAGAGGGAGAGGGAGAGAAGGAGAGGAGAGGGAGAGGAAGGGGAAGAGAGGAGAGGAAGGGGGAGAGGAGAGGGAGGAGAGGGAGAGGAAGGGGGAGAGGAGAGACAGGGAGAAGGAGAGAGGAGAGGGAGAAGGGAGGGGAGGAGAGGGGAGAAGGAGAGGGAGAGGAGGGGGAGGGGGGAGAAGGAAGAGGGGGAGGAGGGAAGGAAGGGAAGAAGGGGGGAGAAGGACGAGGGAGAGGAGAAGGAGAGGGAGGAAGGGAGAGAGAGGAGAGGGAGAGGAAGGGGGAGAAGGAGAGAGAGAGGAGGGGAGAGGGAGAGGAAGGAGGGAGAGAAGGAAGAGGGAGGAAGGAGAAGGAGAGGAAGGGAGAAAGAGGAAGGGGGAGAAGGAGAAGGAGAGGAAAGGGCAGTGGAAGAGGAAGGGGGAGAAGGAGAGGGAGAGGAAGGGGAGAGAAGGAGAGAGAGAAAGGAGAGGGAGAGAAGGGGGAGAAGGAGGAGAAGGAGAGGGAGAGAAGGGGGAGAAGGAGGAGAGTGAGAAGGAGAAGAAAGGGCAGTGGGAGAGGAAAAGGAAGAGGTCGAGGGATAGGCAGAAGGAGAGGGTAAGGGTAAGGGAGAGGGAGAGGGAGAGTGAGAGTGAGAGTGAGAGTGAGATGGATGGGACAGGGAAAGGGAAAGAGAAAGGGAGATCGAGGGAGAGGGGGGAGAGCAAGAGGAAGAGCGCGAGGGAGAGGGAAAGGGAGAGGGAGAGAGTGAGAATGAGAATGAACGGGAGAGGGAGAGGGAAAGGGAGAAGGAGAGGGAAAGGAAGGAGATGGACAGGGAGATGAAGATACAGAAGAAAAGGGAGAGGGAGAGGGAAATGGAGAGTGAGAGAAAGGGACCAGAAATGGAGAGGGAAAGGGAGAGGGGAAGAGAGAGAGAGTGGAAGAGAAAAAATGAGATAGGAAAAGAGAGTGTATGAAGAAGAGAGAGAGGACGAGAGAAGAAGAGGAAGAGAGGGAGAATAAGAAAGAGAGAGAGGAAGAGATAAGGGGAAGAAAGAGATGAAGAGGGAGATAGGAAGAAAGAGAGGAAGAGGGAGATAGGAAGAAAAGAGAAAGAGGAAGAGAGGAAATGAGAGAGGAAAGAGAGAGAGAGGAAAGAGAAAGAGGGGAAAGAGAAAGAGAGAGAGAGAGAGAGAGATGAAAAGAGAGAGTTGGAGGGGGGAGTGTTAGAGAAATATATGTAGATAGATAGATAGACAGATAAAGAATTATAAACGGACGGATATATAGATAGAGAGATGAATTGTTATATATATAAATAATGTCAAATAAGAAGGAAGAGAATGGGAAAAAAGGATAGATAAATAAATAAAAAGACACCAGAAGCACAAGAAAAAGCTTCAGCAAATGGAAATAAAAAAAACGAGAAAGCTAAACGGAGAATGAAAAAGGGGTGAAAGAGAGAGAGAGAGAGAGAGAGAGAAAGAAAAACAGTCAGGCCAAGCCCCTGTGTCTTCAGATGGTGACCCAGTAGCAGGGTTTGGGGGTAGGGGGCAGGGACAGGGGTAGGGGACAGGGGCAGGGGAGACGAGGGCAGGGGTAGGGGGCAGGGGAGGAGAGGGGGGGGGGGGTGACCCAGGATATAGATCAGCGAGACGATGGCTTGGGTATGAACACGTTCCGAGGGCGGAGGAGGGAGATCGGGGCTTGTGCAGGGCTTGGTATAGAAATC
>NW_020870422.1:314803-319803 GCF_003789085.1 Penaeus vannamei | reverse complement strand
ATAAGCTTTTGAGATGTAATCTTACTTTTGTCTCAATAAACGTGTCAAAGTAAAAAAAAAAAGCGTTATTGATAGTGTTACCATTATTATCCTAATTATTATTGTACTCGCCATCGCTACATTTAATATCGACTGTTTAGTATGTGTCTTTATCATTAATATTTTACTATCAAAATCACCTTTCCAACTGATTACGGTTCTCTTATTATCAGAATGGTAATAACAACCATAATAATAATAATTCTCTCTCTCTCTCTCTCTCTCTCTCTCTCTCTCTCTCTCTCTCTCTCTCTCTCTCTGCTCTCCTCTCTCTCTCTCTCTCTCTCTCTGCTCTCTCTCTCTTCCTGCTTTTGCCTCTTTCTCAATCTCTATTTCCACCTCAGTCATACATTGTGGGTGGGGGAATATTAGGATCTGTGGGAGTTTTACACCGTTTTAGAGGTGAATAGTGTTCATTGAGATAAGTGTAGAAAAGAGTAAGAATTAGTAAGAGTTAAGAACGAATTTGTGCTGCCAAGCTATTCGCTCTCGTCCATATTCTTTGCTTTCTTGTGGTTGTAAGTTAGCTTTTACATTAACAATATCCCAATCTTCCTCTATATTGTGGACTATCATCACCGCGATTAAAATTACTATGACCAAAATCCTCTTCTTCCTGTCATTGCCATCACCACGTCCTCCCCGTCGCCACAACCCGAACAACCGCCCTACAACCACCACAACCCGCCCAAGAGTCCCATCTCCTCAGCGCCTCCCCGCCCGCGCCCGCTTCCCCCGCCCACCCCGTCACGTGACGCCGCCCGATTTCCCTCCTGAGGTCGTCGTCCTCGCGAGCTGGCCCACTTTGCCCCTTCCGTGATGCGTCCTTGGGCGGGAAGTCTTTGGCGGGAAGTATGGGCGGGGGCGAGGGCGGGGGCGAGGGCGGGGCTGGTGGTTTATCGTGCGTCTGGGGAAGGGTTGTGTGGGCGGGGCGAGGGCATCGTGAAGGGTGTGGGCGGGGGCGAGGGCGATCGTGAAGGGTTGTGTGGGCGGGGGCGAGGGCGTGGCTGGTGAGGATGACAGTGATTTTGATAAGCAGACGGAAGGTAGTGACAGGGTGATGATGGGAATAGTGATAATATTGATAACGATACTTGCAATAATGATAAATGTTAACTACAACATTGATAAAGATGTTAAGACACACACTCGAAAACTATAAGTATTAAGAATAAAGAGAAGAACTGTTAACAATATTATCAATGTCATGATATACATTTACACTCGTTATTAATGATAATGTTATTATTTCCATTTTCATTATCATAATTAGCACTACCATTTTTCTATTAATCAAAATTACTAGTGCCATTATTGCTATCATCACCATCATCGCCAACCATGTAACAATTATCTATTTGTATATCCATTTTGGTATTGCAATGTCTGATGAGGAACTTGAGTTTCTGTTTTGGCTGTATTTTCGCACACACACACACACACAACACACACACACACACACACACACACACACACACACCACACACACACACACACACACACACACACACACACACACACACACACACACACACACACGCACACACACACACACACAACACACACACACACACACACACACACATTTATATAATTCTTATTTTCCAACAATAGATCAAATTCCCATTATTTTATCATATATATTTTTTTTCATGAAATATATATTTTTTCACGCCCGTTTTCCTGTACATTCCCTCCCACCCTCCACCTATATCTAAATCTATTCAGTTGTTCAGTTGACTGTTTAATTTCGGTTATCAATTCAGTTTATTTCGACTGTCTTTTCACTCACTGTTTAACTTATTCATTCACTTCTCATCTGTTTTCACTGTTTTTCATTTCCTATTGTATATGACAAGCCTGAAACATTTCTTATATATGATTTATTATTATATCTATATTTGTATATATATCTATATTATTCATATATCATATATGAATCTTTATATATTTGCCTGTGCATCTATTTCTTTACATATCTGTCAGTTATCTTGTTTGTATTCTATTATCTTTTATCAGCCACATAGTCATTTCTTTCTCATCTTTTACTACTTCCATTGATGTTTCCTTTTAAAACGTCTTTTCCACTGATAAGTTCTAATCCGCATTTGTCTTCCATAAACCTTATCTTTACCCATTTATCTCTTTCTCTCTTTCAGCTATGATAATCTGATTACTCCTTTACCTATTTTCAAATTGTGTTATTATCAAATTATCTCATTGTATCTAATGAGTCAAACACTCCTTATCCACATTTTGCTATTTTCCATATTCGTTCTTTCCGTTTGTATTTTTTCTCTTTTTTCTAATCAAAATCTTATTTTTCTTTCCTTTACACTCCTCAATTTCTTAAAGATAATTCTTATCCTGTTCAGCTCATTATAAAGGTAATTATGTTTAATTACCCCTAATAGCACTGTAAATGCCAACATTATTGTTGAGATATTAGTATTATTATCATTATATTATTATTATTATTATTATTATTATTATTATTATTATTATTATTATTATTATTATTATTATTATATTATTATTATTATTATTATTATTATTATTATTATTATTATTATTATTATATTATATTATCATCCTTGCTATTAATTCTATTTTTTTTCTTATCATTATCATTATCATATTATCATTATCATTATTATCATCACTGTATTATTATCATTATCATTAATATTGTTAACATAATTATTATATCATTGTTATTATTATTGTTACTATTATTGTTATTATAATCCTTATCATTATTACTGTGATTATTATTCGTTTTATTATTATCATTAGCATCATTATCATAATTATCATCATCATTATTATCCTCATCATTGTTATCATTGTTATTGTTATTATTATTATTAATTATTATTTATTATTGATAATTATTATTATTATTAATTATTATTATTATTATTATTATTATTATTATTATTGTCATTATTATTATTGATTATTGTTATTATTATAATAATCATTATTATTGTTATTACTACTATATATTATTATATTATTATTATTATTATTATTATTACTAACTACTACTATTATTGTTATTTATTATATTTTCATCATCATTATTATTATTCGTTTTATCATTATCATTATTATTAATATTATCATTATGATTAATGATATTGTATCATCGTTAATATTGGCGTCATTATTTCCATTATCATCACTATTATTGCCATCAAGGTGTCTATTTACTTTTTCTTCCTAATTTTCCTTTTCACTTCTGATAACTTTGCTAATCTTATTCTATTCATCATAACTTTTGATTTTGTTATTGTTCTGCCGGTCTGATGTCGGCAACACCATCACTGATATTCTAATTATAATCCCTGTTTTTTTATAATCAAAATCATTATCATTATTTTGTGTTTAATTTTTTTTTTTTGCCAAAGTTAGTATCGGTATTACTAACACATGTTAATTGCAAAGAATGTTCTTAAAACTAAAAGAAAGAGGGAAAGAAAGAAAGATTGAGAGGAAAAGAATGGAAAAGAAAAAAAAAAAAAAAAAAAAAGAAAAAAAAAAAAAAAAAGTGAAGAAGAAAACAGGAAAACAAATACGGAAAACGAAAAAAAACGAAGGAAGAAAACATAAACAAAAGCGAAGAGAAAAGAAATGAAAAGCAATAAGAGAGAAAAAAAGTTCGTTTCCAGGGTAACTTTCCCTCTTCCCTCTTCCTTCCTGTACCTTCCATCCTCATCGTCTTATCTGCGTCCTCCTTCCTCCTCTTTCGCCGATCACCGAGCTGTGTTTGTCCACGTGGGGAGCAGATGTCTGTGTCCTGCTGAATGCACGTCCCCCTCTCGCTCTTTCTGTCTATTCTGCTTCATTTCGGTTGCTCTCTCTCTCTCTCTCTCTCTCTCTCTATCTCTCTCGCTTCTCTCTCTCTCTCTCTCTCTCTCTCTCTCTCTCTCTCTCTCTCTCTCTCTCTCTCTCTGCTCGCTTCTCTGTCTGTCTGTGTCTTTCTCTTTCAGTTTATCTTTTACTCGCTTTCTCTTGGTTGCTCTCTCTTTCTTCTCTCTCTCTCTCTCTCTCTTTTCTCTCTCTCCTCCCTGGTCTCCCTCTCTCCTCAAACACGGCGGCAAATCTCTACGACACTTGGTTGTTCAAAATTGAAAACGTGAAGCCTATTTGGAGTCCCGTTTTCAGGTCCTGGGTGCTGGACTCTCACGGACTCGAGACCTCGTCCTTGTGCATTGAATCTTTGTGTTGGGTCTCACCTTAAGATCTTACCTTAGGGTCAGGCGGTTTGGTGTCACGGCAAGAGGTTCTCTTTGGGCGTCTCTGGTCTTTGGGACTTTTCTTTGGGTCTTGTCTTCGGTCTTGCCTTGGGGCTGTTTTGTCTCAGACTTTGTCATGGTCTTGTCGCGGGTCTTGTCTTGCACTGGCATCTTGGGGTCATGCTCTTGGGACTCTTTGGGTCTCGGGGTCTTGGGGTCATGTGATTCTATAGATCTTGTCTTGGGGTCTCGGTACCTCTGAATATAGGGCCACGGGAGGTCATGGGAGGTCACGGGGTGTCACGACGCCGCTTGAGAGCAAGCCCGAGCCTCGCCAGGCCCGGTCCGGTCGCTTTGGGCGAATCAGAGGCAATTAGATCGCTAACATGTGCCTTGCGCTTAACCCTTTGGCTGGCTCGCTCTGCCGCCCGGGGACTGCGCCCTCTTTCTCTCTTTCCCTTTTTGTCCTCTGGGGCGTAAAGGGGCGTGCGGGGGGCGGGGAGAGGTTTATGGGTGGGTGGCTAGGGTGTGGGAAGGGTGGGGCGTGGCGTGTAGGGAGGGGCATCGTATGGGGGCGTGGGGAAGGGTGTGCACGTGGGTTGCGAGGAGAGGTTTAGGGGTGTGGTGGGGGGGGGGGAAGGGGGTTGTGTGGAAAAGGGTGGGTGTGGAGGGAAAATTAAGGTTGGGTGTGATGGATAGGGTGTGGAGAAGGAGAAGGTT
>NW_020870422.1:257303-264803 GCF_003789085.1 Penaeus vannamei | reverse complement strand
CAATAGACACCAAGAAAAAAAATAAAAACAGACACACAATATGAATAGATCATAGTAATAAAAACTAATAACACATCACGAAAAAACATAATCAAAATAACAAATGAAAGAGAACAAATGGAAGTTGGGGCACAATGATGTATATATATAAATATGTGTTGTGTGTGTGTGTGTGAAGTGTCAGAGTGTATTGTGATTGCCGTGTGACACAAAAGGCAACTCACTGTGTAAGAGGCTGCTTCACAATATACGTAACCGAATAGTAACGTACCGCAAAAATATGATCTCATAATTTAGATATAACCACCATTCTTGCACTATACAAATCAACCGACCGGCACCTATCCCTCAACGCAGAATTTATTATATTCTTTGTATCTGACAGGTATCCAGTAATGTAGCGGCGGCTAGTAATCTAATAACTGGAGACCAATATCCCAGAATAACTTATATATATATAATATATTAAATATATAATAATATAAAAATATATATATATAAATATATATATACATAATATATATTAAATATTATATACTAATATTATATATATAGCATTATAATAATAAATTATATATATTAATAATATTAATAAATATATATAATATATATAATTAATTAATTATAATTATAATATAATACTTAATATATAATATATGTCATTAATTAAATTAAATAAACCATATAAAAATAAAATAAAATAAAATAAATATAAAGATATCATATATATTTATAATAGACTGTATATTCATTATATAATAGTCAATACTTAATATATATTTAGTAACTCTACTACCATATATGTATATATATACATATATATATTGCATATACATTATTGAAATATTATAACTCATTATATTATTATAAGTATAAAAAGTTTATATATATATTATTAACTTGTAAATCTGATTTACAAATCCTATACACCTTCTCATAACGCACTTATCCCTACCCGCGCCAACAATCGAATTCGCAAAATAAACAACAAATATCACACACAGCAACACACACACACCGTTTTACTTCACACACAACCACACACACCAAACGAGCGAAAACACTACACCACTATCACACACAGCACCAGACACGAAACACACACACATATATAGAATATATACATATAGCATGGAACTCACATATAATTTAAGGTACTAAATTATATATCAAGAATACAGGTATATTACCTATCTCTATATATAAATATTTACGTATATAGATATATAACATTTGCATACACTTGCACGCATCTCTGCTGTGTTATCACTCACATGTATTATCCATACGAATGTAACGCCTGATTAACATATGAAAGATCACGTCATTAATATTTCCTGAAATGAAATCTTAGTTCGCAGGAATATAGTGTCAAAGCTTCTTAAGGCGACAAAGAAATGTAAGTTGGGCAAGCAAACAAGAGTAAGAGCGTAAAACTATAGCGTAAACAGAGCATGGTGAGTAGCCAAATCATACGGAATACGCGTATGAAACGTAAATAGATATACACTTATATCTGGCGGCGCAAACCATCAACGTTTCGCCGCTGCACCACATTGAGTACTCGTAACAGCAGACATATCTGACATCTTGCGTGATTAGAATATAACTAAATTCACAATCTCACGAGTCAATTACCAATGCGCGAACATATTCGTAAAGTACGTAGCATAACTTGAAAGCGTTCTTAGCCAATAAACTCTCTCAAATGTCTCAGTTGGGAGTGCTAGAAGGTTCTCCTCTTGATACGGTGCAGTGTAAAGCTTGTTTCTTGGTAATCGACATCACCGCGGGTGAATACAGACTGATATATAGCGAGGACCATCAGAGACGACCAAAAAGAGCACGAGTTTGTGTTCTTCAGTATCTATTTACATTCCGGTTGCTGGAGACTGAGCTTACAGAGAGACTGATAAGAATACTATAACTGTTCAGAGACTAAAGGCGCTCCTCTCAAGTAGTGCATTGTCCAGTCAGCGATCAGCGCTTGTCATTCTCCTCTTCTTGTTACGGACAAACACACCAGCTGCCCCCCAATCTTCGGTCTGTAGGATTTCTCCACTGGTTTAGGTAACAAATATGTCTCTAGTCATCCGTGGTCATCATATCCAAGATTGACATCTCTGACACACCATGTGGATTGGGTCATAACGTATCTACATACCAAACGGACTAATAGCAAGTAAAATATTTAGGAACTCCTCTATATATTTCGAGACTGCAAGACTACAATATAGAATACTAATATGAAAATGCTTATCGCGCACACAGAACTTAGTCATGCATGTACAGTGCCAGCACACACGCATCTTCTTATTACGGTAGGAAAAAACACCGACACGATCTGCAACTATACATCATATGAAATAATCAGAATCAGTCATTACAAATCACGTGAGACGAGTCCTGTGTAATATGGAAGGTTGACGATATTGAATCATCGGTGCACAAGCATCGTCGATCGTGATCACCACACATTCGCGCTACACACTGAAAGCTATCTCTTTTCTAGCACTTCTACTCGTCTTCTGCTCTGCTCTCTCTCCTCTCTCTCGCGATCCTCAAAATATTCCTAATCGTCATGTTCAACACGTGCACTTTTCGCCACTTTAGTGGAATGTGTGTGTGTGTGTGTGGTGTGTGTGTGTGTGTGGTGTGTCGTTCTCTTGCTTCCTGCTTCTGCTCTTCGCCTCTTCGTTCGTGTGTTCTCTCCTCCCTCCCCTCTCTCTCTATCTCATATATAATGTATACTTATATTACACTAATTATCAATGCATTACTCTCTACAATATACTATCTACCACTTACTACCCACCTATCTATCAATCTCTATCTCTATCAATACATATTCTGTCTCTACTATTCATGTTGTGTGTTTGTAGTATCATCTATCTATCATATTATATGTTATATTATATATATATTCTATCACTCACTAATATATACACTATATATATAAATATATATTATAATATGTATATACTAAACACACTCATTCTACAATCACATTTAATATATGCCGGGTAAAGAAGTAAAGTAAGAACCCGAAAGATAAAAGAGTTTGATGAATAAGGAGTTAACCGGTTCTCCAGATGGCTCTACCACCTCCGGGAACACGGCTGAGGAGAACTGGAAATCCGCATTGTATGTGATGATAATGATGAGCAAGAACAATGAAAAATGTATTTTGTAGTTACGCGAACTTTTGGATCATGATGCAGACAGTTTGTTTAGTCTGCGTTGGGAAACATAAATTCGCTAAAGAGGAAAAAGAACGGGTCTAACAACAAAATAAAATCGTGTATGACCTAAAAATAGCTAAACCTAGACGTAATGTCAAATTACCCTGCCCCCTTCTATTAAGCCCCCGCTAAAATACAGAAAACACATCATTTTTCGCTTTACGAGGTACTTTAAGAAACCTTCAAAGTCAAGTATTGTGCACTATCCTGACATAATCTATCAGAGCTTAAAATGCTATCGGTACTACCTAGCTACAAGCGTCACCTGCCCTCTCCTCCTACGTACTCACTATTATACTATAAGTTCTACACGTCACATCTCTCTCTCTCTATTCACTATATATATCTATCTTATATATCTATTCTCTTACTATTCAAGATACATCTATCTTACATATCCTCATCTATCTCTTCTCTTGACTGTTCGCTACGAATCTCGTCTCGTACCGCCTGTGTTTGTTGTGTGTCTGTGTGTGTGTGTGTGCGGTGGTGTGTGGGTGTGTGTATGTGTATGTGGTGCGTGTGTGGTCGTATTTGTGATGTAGTGTGTGGTCGTGTAGAAAATATTGATGAAATTGAAAATTCCTCCACTAAAATGACAAGAAATATTTTCGACCGAGTATTCCGAATATTCATTCTTCTAAAGTACAGAAAATGGACACACCACACACTACATAAACTCCCAACACACACCAACACACAACACATACCACACGACACAACACACACACAGACACAGAACGTACACCATCAGTACTAAACGAGCATGCAGCATCGATACGACATTCCAGGCGCGCGTCTCACACACACCATCACCCACACACAGCAAACACAAATGACACACACGCAGCACACACACACATTAAGAGCACACAACACAAACACAAGAGAGCACGCAGGCACAACACATCACAGCACACACACACACACACACAGCACCACACACACACACAGGCCTCTGAGCCCCCGCATATCAATATATATATATATACTATACACCTATATACTATATTACTATATACCGCCCTATATATATAATAGCTACGTTATTTTTTTTTGGGGGGTTGTGGTGTGTTGTGTGTGGTGTTTGTGTGTATGTGTGTGTGTGTGTGTGTGTCGTGTGTCGTGTGTGTGTGCGTGTGTTGGTGGTGTAAATATCATATATATATTATATATATATAATACCATATATATATATATATATTATATATATATGTATAGATATTATACACCACACAACACACAAACACACAACACACACAACACAACAACAACACCAAGACATCCCGCCTTCGTTAACTTGTTCTTCTTTGCTTTCCATACTCAGTGTTTTTTCAAATTGTTTGGGATGAACTGTTCGCAAATGACGCTCCAACTAATTTTCCTCCATAGATTCACAGGCAAGGACCTGCAGGAACTGAAGACACTGAGAACCTACGTTCCCAGATCGTTCTGTCATCTCAGTGAAGCCAAATTGCAATAACTCGGGCTTGTACACCAATTGTATTCTACGTCGGGCCATTTTTCCAAGTTAAAAATCAGACATGGAAAGAAGAAATAAGCAATTGTTACTTCCTCATAGTTAAATATATATATTTTTTGTAGTTGTAACTTATATATTGGCGACAGTACAGATGCATAATAACAATAGATATGATTATATATGCAACAGAACTGTGACAAACAAAAATAAATGCAATCATATATGAATAATAAAACAAAATGAATAGTACCTAATACACCAATATACTCAACACACCAATACTCAAAGCAACACTTTTCTCCTCGAAAAAAAACTGCATACCCAGCGCACCAACAGCTGATGTCACACAGTCCTTCACTGCGCCCATGTAGTAGAGACGGTTAGGGAGAGTGAACTGGAATACAGGAACAGGGTGCACATGAACCATTATTGGCGGCGTCATACTTCAACACCGCACTATACCTAAGGCGATTGCGTAACAACACGAGACCGGCATACCAGACAATGTTTCTACAGACGCTGTAGACACCGCAGGCGACTGCTCAAGCTATGACCAAAATCAACACCAGCGTCAGCTCCAACAACAGTTATTCTCACACTCCGCCTGATAACTACATTTTTTGAACGAGTCTAGATTACTATAACGGTATACATGAAGAGAAATAATGTATCGACCCCCCCCCCCACCTCCCAAACTTAATTGCAACAACACGCGCAACATTTATTTCAGCACAAACCTGTTCTAATACGTGTTGCAGTGAATGATACCGTCCATTCTAAGACAACCAATTCAACAGTCAGTAACCATTCGATCATTTCTGTCATAAAAACTTACCCCAGTTGAACACAACTCCACCAGAACCAATGAGCGAATGAGACCAGCACCGAAACAAAACAAACTAGCAAACTCAATTATATTCATCGCTTCCGCCCCTCTTCAGATACAACATTTAATGACATTCTTTCACATAAAAAGAATTAAAACAAACCATTAAAAACTACCCCTTACATCCTTTCCCAGCCCAGACCATCCCCCACCACCAACCTAAATTTCAGGCCCCTCTCCCCCTTTACCCCCCACCCCCAAGGGCTCGTCCGGTCGCACGGTCCGTCGGCAGAGAGACCGAGAGACGAACGACACGTCTGGCGTCTAGTACCTGCTCCCAGTAGCTACTAGCAGCTCCCACGAAGAGACTGCTATCGAAAATCTCGATCTCACTGCTACTCTCAGACTTCCACCCTACGATCTCTTCTATCTAGACTGATTCAGAGATCATGCAGCGAGGGGAGTTCAGTATCGGCTATTGTCCCAAATCTCTATCTACTAGTAGCATTCTGAGACAGAGAAGAGAGAGGCACATGGGGTCGGCGTGATGCATCAGAATATGTAAGTCACGCACCTCGAGATCATAACAATGCACGTAGCCTGGACCACGATGTCTACAGGAGCTCTCTACTTCTTTAGCACATCAACTGCTCTGACGACTACCTCTCGCACTCTTACGTCTCACTCTCTCAGGCTCTACGTCCTCTCTCTATCAGCAAACTAGAGGTCTAATAATGACAGATGACGGTCCTACTCAGTACGAATCTCATACAACATCAGATCTCGACATGCTATCTCAGATCGGGCATCGACGGAAGCATGAACACATAATCAAACTACCATACACATACATTACGACACACTGCATCACTCGCTTTACATCACCTGCCCGCACGACGTCAAAGACTCGTAGGACCTGCTTCCACTCAGCTCGTCGCTGATGTTCGTCAGTCAAGTATATATTGGTACATGAATGCTATTCGTACTACGGGCAAAACTGCACGAGTATAGGTGTTTTATGACGGCGTCTCTTTTATTACTATGTGTCAGTAGAATCCTTACCTTGTCTTAATAAAGTAAATTTACATTATTCAAAAATGTGATCAGCTGTGAATTATTAACATATTTTTGTAAGACGGCCTTCAGAAATACCCTTGCGATCCTGGGGTTGGGAACCACTGCTCTAGAGGAAGCGCATAGGTTGTCAGGGAAGGAGCCAGTTCTCTTTAAATCTATTGTAATCATACCAATTAGGAAAAGCTACGGGCTAGGGCTTAAGTGTACCTAAAATATACAGTCACCACCCAGTGCTGTCAGCCTATGCGATGCCGACTGGTCAGTGCCTGCTTAACCCTAGCCATATTTGACCAGTTAATTGACTTGACAAGGCCTTGATCAAGCCACCTGTCTAACCAGAATGGAGGACCAGAAAGATGTGTTGCGAGTGTCAGGGCACAGCATGCAGCACCGCTCAACCTCCAGGACTCGTTTCTCCCAGCGATATGAGATGCGATACTTAGTAAACATACGTGGGAGACTTCTCCCTGGTTCAAGATGAAATGAATAGGGATGGGTGCACCATTTCCTCTCATAGGCCTTGGCACACCTGGGAGCCATTTTGTCTCATTCCTCATTGGTGACCCTCCAGCATGGATCTCCCTCTGCTCCAGCTCACCAGGTCATGGGGACCTCAACCTCCCCTCTCTCCTGTATCAAAGCGGATCCTGTTAGGAGGGGCTCTCGGAAAAAGAAACTGAAAAAAAATGTGTATGTGTGTGTGTGTGTTTGCATGTGCCAATTTCCATTTTGTACGATAGATCGTCTTTACTAATGCCATTTTGCTATTGAAATACACATCATGAATTCCACTAACTACTTTTCCCAAAAAGAATTGACTCGAATTCTATGAAAAGGGCTTTTGTTAGTTCACTGAGTGCTTTCGATCAATG
>NW_020870422.1:244803-249803 GCF_003789085.1 Penaeus vannamei | reverse complement strand
TCGGTCACTTAAACGTAGAAAGAAAAAAGAAAATAAACAAGAATAAAACAAAAGGTTATGCTGATTATTCACTTTACGGTTTCGGTCACTTAAACGTAGAGAAAAAGAAGAAAATAAACAAGAATAAAACAAAGGGTTATGCTGATTATTCACTCTACGGTTTTGGTCACTTAAACGTAGAAAGAAAAAGAAGAAAATAAACAAGAATAAAACAAAGGGTTATGCAAACACTGTGTAGAGTCATTGCCAACTCTGGTTTATTTAGTTATTTTCTTTTGTTGATTATGGGTATCATTGTTATTATTATTATTTGTTTTATTTAGGGAATAATGGGAAGTGGGACTTTTTAATGTATTTAGTTATCTTCGTGTGTGTGTGTATTATTATTATTATTTGTTTTATTTAGTGCTGCATATTCTCATTATTTATATCTGAGATTTTACATAACTAAACCCATTGATAAAAGCTTGTTGTATGAGAGGTTTCACTTCAATATAATGACCAAACCCTTAGAAATGTCTGTATTATTTCCTTCCTTTGTTTTTAACCTACTTCTTAGCTTCTTATTTTTATATAAAACTAGAAAATAAAGATGATTGGGAGTCATTAGACAGACTGTTCGAGATGAATCTAAAACATGTCTGGAACGAGTTTTAAGCACGTGAAATACTTTATTCCTTCCGACACGTATTTCTGACATTACCCTCCTCCTTCACCCACCTCCCTCCCTCCCTTATTCTCTCTCTCCTCTCTCTCTCTCTCTCTCTCTCTCTCTCTCTCTCTCTCTCTCTCTCTCTCTCTCTCTCTCTCTCTCTCTCTCTCTCTCTCTCTCTCTCTCTCTCTCTCTCTCGCTCTCGCTCTCTCTCTTTCTCCCATTCTCCCCGTCCCCATTCCCTACCTTTCATCCCTCATTCCCGACATTCCTCATTTCCCATCTTCCATTCCCCACATCCAATTGCACATTCGTCATTCCTTATTCCCAATTCCTCACCTCACATTTCCCATTCATCATTCTACATTTCCCATACCTCATACCCTATCCCGACCTCATATTCCCCATTCCCCATTCCTCATTACCACCCTCATTCCCAATTCCCAATTCCACACATCCCATTCCCCATTCCTCATATTCCCCATTCCCACATCCTATTCCCAATTGCCCACCTCCCATTTCTCATTCCCCATTCCTCATTTCACATATCTGATCCCTCATTCCACATTCCCCATTCCCTGTCCCCACTTCCCATCCTCCATCCCCACCTCCCATTCCCCATTCCTCACTTCAGCTTTCCCATTTCCCATTCCTCACCCCACACTCCTCATTCCCCATTCCTCATTTCTCATTCCCCATTTCTCATCTATCATTCCACATACCCCATTCCTCCCTGTCCCCACTTCCCATCGTCTATCCCCACCTCCCATTTCTCATTCCCCATATCTCATCCCTCATTCCACATACCCCATTCCTCCCTGTCCCCACTTCCCATCGTCTATCCCCATTCCTCCTTGTCCCCACTTCACCTCCCATTCCCCATTCCCCATTCCCCAGTCTTTCCACTTGAAACGGACCAAACACATCGTTTATTAAACTACGTCCAAACCATGATAACGGAAACGGAAAAAGAATACCCAAAACAAAAAAACGAAGCAAACTTCGTATTCCTTAAAAAAGCCGTGTCCCTGTGTCCCTTTTGTTTGTTCCTCTTCCTTTATCCACGTTTATCCGGGTCCTTCTCGTTCCTCTTTATTGGTATTTTCCCCAAGTCCTTTGTTCTTCTTCCTTCCCCCCCCCTTCCCTCGTCATTCGTTTGTCGTCTTCCGTGACCTTGTTTCTCACCCTTCATTCCTTCCTCACTGTTTCTTTGTCCTTCGTTCCTTATCCCTGATTCCTCAATAGTCATCCTTATTCCCCTATCCGCCAGTCCTTCGTCTCTCCTCTTCATCATCATTTTTCTTTCCTTACTCCTCTCTCCGCTCTCATTCCACTCCCGTACTAACCCCATCCTTTCGTTTTCTCTTCTTCCTCCCTCACTCCTCTCTCTGTCCCTTCTCCCACATCCCACATCCCTCCCCTCCTTCTCCCTCATTCCCCACTCCTCTTTCCTCACCCTTCACCCCCCCCCTCTTTCCCTCCCTCCTCCCTCCACTTCCTCCTCTCTAATTCCTCACTCTTATCTCCATCCCTCACCTCTCTCTCTTCTCATCCCTCACCCCCCCCCCCCCCCTCTCTCTCGCGCGCGCGTGTCCCTCACCTCTACCTCTCTCTCTCTCTCTCTCTTTCTCTCTCTCTCTCTCTCTTTCTCTCTCATCTTCTCTCTCTCTCTCTCTCTCTCTCTCTCTCTCTCTCTCTCTCTCTCTCTCTCTCTCTCCATCCCTCCCCTCTCTCTCCCTCTCTCTTTCTCTCTCCATCCCTCACCTCTCTCTCTCTCTCTTTCTCTCTCCATTCCTCCCCCTCTCCCTCCCCCTTCCCCCGCCTCCATCACCCCCCCTCCCTCCTTCCTCCTCACCCCCCTCCCCCGCCTCCTTCACCTCCTCCCCCTCCTCCTCCTCCCCCCCCCCCTCCTCCCTCCTCCCCCGCCTCCTTCACCCTCCCCTCCTCCTCCTCCCCCTCCCCCTCCTCCTCCTCCTCCTCCCCCGCCTCCTCCCCTACCCCCGCCTCCTTCATCCTCCCCTCCCCCGCCTCCTTCGCCCACCCTTCTCCTCCTTCCCCCTCCTCCTCCTCCTCCGCTCCTCTCCCTTCTCACCCTCCTCCTCCCCCGCCTCCTTCATCCCTCCTCCCCGCCTCCTTCACCCCCCTCCCCACTCCCCTCCTCTCCTCACCCCTCCTCCTTCATCCCCCCTACTCTGCCTCCTTTCACCCCCTCCCGTCCCCCGCCTCCTTCACCCCCCCCTCCCCCGCCTCATTCACCCCCCCACCCCTCGTCAAGGCAAACAACCGTCGACCATATTGCTTCTTCCTTCTCGAACCTCCTCCTCTTTCCACTCATCCTCTTTCCACTCATCCTTTTTCACTCATCCCTTTCCACTCATCCTCTTTTCCACTCATCCTCTTTCCACTCATCCTCTTTCCACTCATCCTCTTTCACTCATCCTCTTTCTCATCCCCTCTTCCACTCATCCTCTTTCCACTCATCATCTTTTCCACTCATCCTCTTTCCACTCATCCTTTTCGGAATCAGTGGATACCAACGTCTGATCAACATGTTCGCGAGTGGGTGTGCCTTCAACTCGATGGCAGATTGGATATTGGTCTTGTTGATGTGTTTGTCTGTCTGTCTCTTTTTTTGGGGGGGGGAGGGGTTGATCTAGTTATCTTTGGGTTTATCTGTGTTTTGTTTGTCTTGTCTCTTATTTGGTTTATTTAGTTATCTTTGGGTTTATCTGTGTCTGTCTCTCTTTTTCGTTGATCTAGTTATCTTTGGGTTTATCTGTGTTTTGTTTGTCTGTGTCTCTTATTTGGTTTATTTAGTTATCTGTGTGTTTGTCTGTGTCTGTCTCTCTTTTTCGTTGATCTAGTTATCTTTGGGTTTATCTGTGTTTTGTTTGTCTGTGTCTCTTATTTGGTTTATTTAGTTGTCTTTGGTTTGTCTGTGTCTGTCTCTCTTTTTCGTTGATCTAGTTATCTTTGGGTTTATCTGTGTTTTGTTTTGTCTGTCTCTTATTGGGTTTATTATAGTTGTCTTTGGGTTTATCTGTGTCTGTCTCTCTTTTTCGTTGATCTAGTTATTTTTGGGTTTATCTGTGTTTTGTTTGTCTTTTTTATTTGATTTATTTAGTTGTCTTGGGTTTGTCTGTGTCTGTCTCTCTTTTTCGTTGATCTAGTTATCTTTGGGTTTATCTGTGTTTTGTTTGTCTTGACTCTTATTTGGTTTATTTAGTTGTCTTTGGGTTTATCTGTGTTTTCACGTGTTTGTCTTATTTTTTTTTTTTTTTTTTTGGGGGGGGGGTTATTTAGTTATCTTTTTGTTTATCTGTGTTTTCACTTGTTTTCTTTTTGTTTTATCTGTGTTTTCACTTGTTTTCTTTTTGTTTATCGTGTTTTCACTTGTTTTTTTTTTTGTTTATCTGTGTCACNCCCTGCCCTGACCCTGTTTCCTCCAACCCCCCTCCACCCCATTTCCTCACCCCTTATCTCCCAACCACCTCTCCTCTTTTTCTACTCATCCCTGCCAAGCCCCGCCCCTTTTTCTCACCCCCCCTTCACCTAACCCCTCCCAACCCCCTCACCCCCTTCCCAAACCCAGAGATTAATAAATGAAGTCATCTTGTAATTGCTTTCCCAACTTGCGCCCTTACTTGCCCGCGACCCGGAGAAATAATCTCGGTTTATTTTTGTTCGAATGGAATCAGGTCATGGAGGTGGAAAATAAAAAAATAAGTATGAGGAGGTGGATGAGGAGGTGGATGAGCGAGGTGGATTGAGGTCGGTGGATGAGGAGGTGGGAGGCAGGTGGTTGAGGTGGTGGTGGGAGGATGGGTAATGAGTATGGGGAGGCTGGTATGATGTATGGAAGGAAGGTGGATGAGGTTGGAGGTGGAATAGGTATGGAGGTGGATGAGGTATGGAGGTGGATGAGGTATGGAGGTGATGAGGTGGTGGAATAGGCAGAGGTGGATGGGTATGGGAGGGTGGATGAGGTATGGAGGTTGGATGAGTATTGTGGGAGGTGGATGACGAGGTGGAGAGATAAATAATAAATGAGGAGCGGTGGATGATGTATGGAGGCTGATGATGGTGGAGGTGGATGAGGTATGGAGGTGGTATAGGTATGGAGGTGGTGATGAGGTTATGGAGTGATGAGGTATGGAAGGGATGAGGTTAGGAGGTGACTGAGGGTATTGGAAGGTGGATGAGGTATGGAGGTTGGAGTGAGGTGAGATAAAAGGAATATAAAGAAATTGGTAGGTGGATGGAGCGTTATGGGGAGGTGGATGAGGAGGTGGATGAGGTGGTGGATGAGGTAATGGGAAATATGATAGGAGGTATGGGGAATAAATGG
>NW_020870422.1:234803-239803 GCF_003789085.1 Penaeus vannamei | reverse complement strand
AATAATAATGATAAAAAAACAACAATCACAACAACAACACAAGCCTCATCACAAAAATGACAAAAATAACTCATCACAAGAAAATAAGACAAAAAAATTCTTTCCGTCTCTCTCACTGAGATTCGGCGAATCCTGACCACGTATTCTAAATCACAACTTCGTAGCCTATGATGCTGATCAGCGAAGAGGTAGATATATGGGTCTCGGGGGATTATATAGCTTATAAGGAGGGATAGGGAGGGAGGGAGGGAGGGAGGGAGGGAGGGAGGAGGAAGAAGGAGGAGGGGAGGGAGGGAGGGAGAGGGAGAGGGAGAGAGAGGGAGGAAGAGGGAGGGAGGGGGGGAGGGGGGGAGGAGAGGGAGGAGAGAGAGGGAGGAAGGGAGAGGGAGAGAGGGAGGGAGGAGGGAGGAGGAGAGAGAGAGAGAGAAAGAGAGAGAGAGAAAAAGAAAGTATGACCGAAATATCGTAAACCAAAAAAAAAAAAAAAAAAAAAAAAAAAACACTAACCCACAGTTGCACGTCAAGAGTAACAAGCACAGCAAATGATTATAATTGCAACACTCAACAACACTAATGCAAAGTCATCACCTTGCTTTGGCCGGTAAGAAAACCCTGATTGTTAAAAAGGGTATGTTAAGCGACTCCTTCTTAATGCATGGTACCTGTCTTTGCTGTTTGTTGTGTGTTGTTGTTTACTTGTTATTATTAATCATTAATTTTTTTTTTTTGTTATTATTTATTATTATAATTTATTATTATATTATTATTATTATTAACTATTTTATTATTATGTATTGTGGTTTTGTTGTTTTTTATTATCATTATCATTATATGTGTGTTGTTGTTGTTTGGCTGGTGTTATTATTATTAGTTATTATTATTATTATTATTATTAATTATTATTATTATATTATTATTAGTTATTATTATTTATTATTATTATTATATATTATATGTTGTTGTTTGTATTAATCATTATTATTTTGTTTGTGTTTGTTGTTGTTCTTATTATATATTATTATTATTATTATTATTATATTATTATTATGTTGTTGTTGGTGTTGTTGTTGTATTATCATTACATTATATTATTATTGTTGGTGTTGTTGCTGTTGCTGTTGGCTGCTGTAAGTTTGTGTGTGAATGATGTTGTGTATTGTTGTTGTTGTTGTTTCTGGTTTAACTTGCCAATGCATGGTATACAAACCCTAATTGGAGATCGTGTGGTAATTTTCGTTTGTTGTTTTGTTCGTCTCTCCATTCATTTTCTGTGAGGCAACGAGGGAAGACAGAGCTGGCGAGGAAGAGAAGGAGAGAGAGAGGAGTAGGAGGAGGAGGGAAGGGGAGGAGAGGAGCGGGAAGAGGGGAAAGGGAGAAGGAGAGGGGAGAGTAGAGGGGCAGAGAGAAAACAGAGGGGAGGCAGAAGAGGACGGGGAATGGGAGGGAGAGTGGGGAGGGGAGGACGAGGGGGGAGAAAGGAGGTTAAGGAGGGAGGGGCGAGAGAAGGGGAGCGGAGGAGAGGAACAGAAGGAGGGAGGAGGACGAGCAGGGGTCGATAGAGACAGAGGGGAGAGGGAGAACGGGAATGGGAGGGATGGAGAGGGAGGGGGAAGAGGGAGGGGAAGGCGATTGCAAATCAAGAAATTCTTCGGGGTGATTGATGTGCTGTCAACACCCACAAGCAGTCCCTGTGTCAGCTGACGAGGAGAGAGAGGGGAGGGAAAGCAAGGGAGAGCGAAAGGGAGAGAGAGAGAGACTGAGAGAGACGAGTGAGGACGGAATGAGAGAGGGGAAGAGAAGAGAGACGAGAGAGAGACGAGAGAAGAGAGTAGCAGAGAGATGAGAGAAGAGAGAGAGAGAGGGGGGGAGGGAGCGAGAGAGAGGGGAGCCCCGAGAGACGAGGAGACGGAGGAGGAGAAAGATGCAGAGAAAACAGAAGGATGGAGAGAGAGAGAGAGATGAGAGAGAGAGAGGAGAGACCGAGATGGAGAGGAGGAGACGAGAAGAGAGAGAGAGAGGAGGAGGAGAGAGAGAAGAGAGGAGAGAGAGAGAGGGGGGGGGGGGGCAAATGCGAGAAAAAAGAAGGAGAGAGGAGAAGGAAAGAACAGAGAGAGAAAGAGCAACAGAGAGAGAGGGCGTGGGGGGAGGGGGGAAGAAGACTGACAAAATAGCAGACTAACAATAATAGTCGACTGATTATTGTAAACAGTAATCATTTATCAGTATCAAATTCATCAGCGAGTATTTACCATCATAGATTTTCTATCATTAGCATCATGAAAATCATTAACGATCCTTATTGTTCCATTTCACTTTCTCGTAATAATAATTTGATAATGATGATTAATAATAATTATCGATTATTATCATTCATTAGTTTCATCATGTGAGTTCATTATCATGATCATCATTAGATTAATCAGTTATCATTGCTGATTATTATTATCACCATTGCCATATTATTATTATCATCTATATTGATTATAATTAATAGTAGTGGTAGTAGTATTGTCATTATTATCAATTCATCATCAATTAATCATATCCTTATCTTCCATCATTGTACGATCATTATTCATTATATCATTAGCATTAGCACTTCGTCATCATCATCATCGATCATCATTCATCACACTACATCATCATAAACAAATATGAGGAAGAAAAAAGTAAAGGACCAAATAGTTAATATAAAAAACACTTTTACCAAAATAGATCAGTCACCTTCGAAGTGGCAACAGAGTGACACAAACTCGGGTAAATTCATAGTGCGTGTAAGTGCGTGTGCGGCGTGCTGGTGCGTGCGTGCGTGGCTTGTGCGTATTGAATCTCGAAGACCGGCACAAGTATATGTCTGTGTGTACATGCGTGCGGTGAGGTAGTCAGGAGTGTATGGCAGGTGGTCTGATTTTTTTTTTTTGTGGTGTGGTGGGGGGGGCGTGTGGTGGTGTGTGTGTGTGTGTGTGTGTGTGTGTGTGTGTGTGTGTGTGTGTGTGTGTGTGTGTGTGTGTGTGTGTGTGTGTGTGTGGTGTGTTGTGTGTGTGTGTATGTGTGGCGTGTGTGTGTGTGTGTGTGTGTAAGGTGTAAGGGTGTGTGTGTGTGTGGTGCATGTGTGTGTGTGTGTGAGTGTAAGTGTGTGCGTGAGTGTGAGTGTATACCTGCGTGTGTACGTGTGTGTCTTCGTGTATCTTCCTAATTACCGGATCGTGTTCTCTCCATTTTTCTTGCTTTCTCTCTCCTTCTCTCTCTCCCTCCTTCCTTTCCTTGAAAACATTATTCCCAGAAATACTTAATTAGCGAAGGGGGAATGGAAAGATACTGTAATCAGTACAAGTTAATTTTCGCGAGGAACTAATTTTCCCGAAACTCACGGATGATTCTAGAACCAACAAATTCGCGCGCCAAAATTAAGCATTTTGCCATTCAACTCGTATTTACAACAACGATTCGAACACTGAAAACATCCGATGAATTGAAAAGCGGATGTTTCATTAAACGTGGAAAATAAAGCCCCTTACGTTTGGCAAATACGTAATCATTCCAAAAGTCTGAAAGCACAGTTACGTAAATTTTTCTCCTCCAATTAACCGCTCTTATTCTTGTCCAAATATGAAAAATGGTTGTCATCTTTATCAGTTATTATTCTTTTCCTTTAAAGAACATTCACACACAACATATATATATATATATATATATAATATATATATATATATATATATATATATAATATATATATATATACATACATATATCAAAGAACACAAGCGAAACAAAAGACAAAAGGTCTACTCCCTAAGAATCCAAACACAGAATGTAAAGATGCTCTCCCCAAGCGCTGACCCGCAAGGACCCGCCAAGGAGAAACAGACTTAAAAGAAAAACCGCCAAAGAGAAACGAATTTAGGATAACTTCGATAACAAAAAAAAAATAAAAGACACAGCGATAAAAGGAGCTATGAAAAAAATAAAAAAGAACAGATAAACGTTCTTAAAAAAAACGTGAAAAAAAAAAGAAACGAAAGCTTCCAAAGCTAAAAAAAGAGGATAGGAGGAGTAGGAGGGGGGGGGGGGTGACCCAAACATTTTTCTACCCGATTTCAAATTTTCAAAAAAAAAAAGATCGTTAAATCCCAAAGACTCGCTTGTGAAAAGGACATACGAAACTTAAAGCAGACTGCTTTAACGTGAGACTCGACGCACACGGATAGCCCGTATTTTGCCGAGAAGACAACGGTTAAAAACGATATGCATAAACTATTGGTCGACATTTCTTTCCTTTTCGTTCCTCTTTCGCTGGAATTCTTTAGCAGCGAATATCTCAGCTTTCTGGAATTTCTGTCGGTCTGCAATGGCGTTTCTGAGGAGGTGATAATGCGACAAATTTTGATGTTTCCTCGCTGGTTCCCTCTTTCTCTTTTTCTTACTCTCTCTCTCTCTCTCTCTCTCTCTCTCTCTCTCTCTCTCTCTCTCTCTCTCTCTCTTTCTCTCTCTATCTATCTCTATGCTCTATCTATCTATCTATCTATCTTAATCTCTATCTATCTAGCTAACTATCTTGTTATCTAGCTACTTATCTATCTATAGATCAGCTGATACATCGTATTCATTCTCTCTCTCTTTCTTTCTATCTCTATCTGTCTCTCACTATTTACCTATCTATTTCCTGTCTATCAGTCAAACGATATACCTCAATCTCTCTCTCTCTCTCACTCTCTCTTCTCTCTCTCTCTCTCTCTCTCTCTCTCTCTCTCTTCTCTCTCTTCTCTCTCGTCTTCTCTCTCTCTCTCTCCTCTTTCTCTTTCCTCTCTTCTCTTTCTCTTTCTCTTTCTCCTCTCGGACTCTTACTCTTACTCTTTACTCTTACTCTTACTCTGTACTCTTCCTCTTTCCTCCTCCTTCTCATCTCCTCCTCATCTCCCCGCTCCCCTCTCCTCGCTTCGTCTCCCTCGCTCGTCCTCATCTGCCCTCTCCTCTCTTTAAAACTGATAGTTTACAGACAC
>NW_020870422.1:220141-233532 GCF_003789085.1 Penaeus vannamei | reverse complement strand
TAGGGAGAAGGGTAGGGGGTAGTGGATAGGGTAAAGGGAATGGGGGGGGGGGGGAGGCTGTATAAATCGAGCTACATATTTGGGCGGTGTTGTTAGTAAGGGATTCAAACACAGAAAAAAAACTGAATGGTAATTACGAGCTTGTCGGGTTTTTAATTTTTTTTTCTTCAGTCGGGTGAAAGAGGAAGCGAGAGGCGGGGTGGGGGGGGTGAAGGGAGGGGGGGGGCACAAGCACGCTCGGAATCGGCGCGAGAGAACAGTGCTTTCGCTCATGCACCCAAGCAGTTTTGTTGTTGTTGTTGTTGTTGTTTCTTATTGGCGTTGTAGATTTATAGGCCTACGCGTCAGCTTACGCATCTTTCGGGGAAGGAATCCAAGCCTCGAATTTTGAAGGAGAAACAGGATGAAGGGGGAATAGCGAGAAGGAAGGAAGAGAGTGAAGAGCAGGAGAAGGATGCAGGGAGATGAAAGAGGGGCAAGAGAAGGATGTAGGAGGAGAAACGAGGAGGAGGAAGAAGAAGAGTAGGAAGAGATTGATGATGATGATGATGGATGATGATGACGACGAGGAGGGGGGGAGTAGGAGTAGGAGGGGGAGGAAGAGAGGAAGTAAGGAGGGAGAGAGAGGAAGGGAGATCGGGCGCGCGGTGTAAAAAATCCCGTTGCACCGAGTTGAGCGGCGGCGGCGGCGGTGGCATCGAGCGCCGATCTGCTCAGCTGGGACGAAATGGCACTGATGGCTGCAATGGCCCGTGACGCCGCCCAGGGGTGGGGTGGGTGGGGTGGGGTGGGGGGACCCAGGACAAGGGCTTCGCTACTCAGTGCTCTGCTTCTTCATCTTCTTCGCTCGTGTTATTGTTTTTAGTTTTTTTTTTTTAGGTTTGTTTGTTTTGTTTGTTTGTTTCGTGTGTGTGTTTTGTTGTTTTGTGTGTGTGTGTGTGGATGTGTTTGTGTGTGTTTGCGTGTTTGCGTGCGAGCGAGCGTGTGTAGTTTTGTTTTCTGTTTCGTGTGTGTGATTGTGTGGGTATGTGTGTGTGTGTGTGTGTGTATGTATGTATGTGTGTGTTGTCTTTGCGTGTTTGCGTGCGAGCGAGCGTGTATACGTATTCGTGTACGTGCGGTAACATAAATTTGTATCTTTGAGTGTGCCGCCGCGTGTATAATTACGCATCTATTTCGTAATGTTTTTTTTCTGTCATCTTTCTTGGTATAATTCCGATGACTTCACAAAAAAAAAGAAACGAAAAAAAAATGATTTCCACGAAGCGGTTAATATATTCCATCGTTTTTTTTTTTTTTTTTTTTGTTTTTTTTTTTTTTTATGGAGACTTACGTAAGGCGAGGTGGTCGTCTCCGCCCGGACTCTGTAAGGGCGGGTTTCCAGAGGCTAAATTGGGTGTGATGGGCGTCGGACTCACTCCCGCTGGTTGGTGAGGGTGGGGGGGATGGGGGTGGAGGGAAGGGGGAGTGGGTGGTGGTGGTGAGGGGGGGTGGGGGTGGTGGAGGGAAGGTGGGTGGAGGGAAGGGGGAGTGGTGTGGGTGTGGTGGTGGTGGTAGTGGTGATGTGGTGGTTTTCGTTTTCTCATATTTCTTATCGTCATAGTTATTATTATTATTTTTCGTCAGTCTTTATTGATGCATCATTATTGTGTCATATGATGGTGATGATGGTAATGGTGGTGATGATGGCAATGGTGATGATGATGGCAATGGCAATGGTGATGATGATGATGATGGCAATGGCAATGATGATGATGATGGTAATGGCAATGACAATGGTGATGATGATGGCAATGGCAATGGTGATGGTAATGGCAAATGGTGATGATGATGGTGGCATGATGGCATGATGGCAATGGCAATGGTGATGGCAATGGATGATGATGGATGGCAATGATGATGATGGCAATGGTGATGATGATGGTGATGGTGCAAGTGGCGGTGATAGGGTGATGTTGATGTTGATGGATGCACTTATTTTTTGCCTGTGTATAGGTACGTGCTTGCTTGCTTGCGCGTTTCTTGGTGTTCAGCTGTTTTCTCTCTCTCTCTCTCTCTCTCTCTCTCTTCTCTCTCTCTCTCTCTCTCTCTCTCCTCTCTTCTCTCTCTCTCTCTCTCTCTCTCTCTCTCTCTCTCTCTCCTTGACGCAGTGTTTGTGTATACGTTCCATTTGCCTTGAGGAGTGAAAGGAAGAAAGAAAAAAAAAAAAGGAGGAAAAGACGGACAAGAGGATGAGAAAAATGAACAGGGAGAGAAAAGATCCATTAAAAGAAGGGGAGAAAAAAATATGTAGCTACAAGCAAAGCCTTTGAGTTGCCGGGTTGCTGAAGATCTCAAAAGTTACCTCCGTTGAAGTAATGGGGAGAGGGGGAGGGGAGGTGGGGAGGGGGGAAGGGGGGAGAGGAGGAGGGAGGGTGGGAGGAAGAGGAGGGCGGAAGATGAGGGGAGGAAAGGAGGAGGAGGGGGGTGGGGGGAAGGAGGAGGGAGAGGAGAGGAGGGAGGGAGGGGAGGAGGGGAGGGAGGGAGGGAGGAGGGGGAGAGGAGGAGGGGGAGGGTGGGAGGAGAGGAGGGGGCGGAAGGTGAGGGGGGAAGGAAGGAAGAGGTATTGAGGAAGAAAAAGGGGGAGGGAGGGAAGAGGTATTGAGGAAGAGAGGGAGATGGGGGAAGGGAGGGAGGGGAGAGGAAGAAAGGAGGTAGGGGGTTGGACAGGAGGAGGGAGGAGGGGATGGGAAATAGGGAAAAGAAGGGAGAAAAGAGAGGAAGTAGGGGCTAGGAGGGGAAAGGAGGGGGAGGAAGAGAGGAGGTAGGGAGGGAGAGAGGAGGGGATGGGAGGTGGGGGAGAGGAGACGGAAGAGGTAAAGCGGGGGAGGGGGAGGGAAGGGGTTGTACAAGGCTTTATCCACAATGCCCTCCACTCCCCACCCCCCCTCCTCCACCCCCTCCTCCTTGGGTCTCCTTTCTGCTTTAGGGAGAAGCTTATAAAGAAGTGAAGGGAGGGGTGGGTTGGGGTTGGAGGTGGGGGTTGGGGTGGGCTTGTGGGCGTATGTAGGCAAGGTGTATCATTACCTGTATAACACACCCCGCTTGTGACGTTCTGGGGAGGCCTCGCTTGTTCCAGGAAAGGTTGGGGAGGCGGGTAAGGGGGAGAAGGAGGGTGGATGGGGAAGGGGAGAGGGGAGAGGGGGAGGGCGGATGGGGAGGGGAGAGGAGAAGGGGGAGGGAAGAGGTGAAAGGAGCTTTTTGAATAGTGGAATTGGAGGAAAGGGGGGGATGTAAGGTTGGAAAGAGGGAGATGGGTGGGGAGGAAAGAGGAAGGAAGGGGAAGGGAGAAGGGAGGGAAGGGTTGGGATGGAGATGGGTACGAGATAGGTAAAGGGGAGTAAGAAAGGGATGGTAAAGAGAAGGCGAAGGGGAAAAAGGGATAAAAGGAAAGGAAAGAACTGAAGCAAAGCGAAGATGGGGGGAAAAGGAGAGAAGGGAATAAAAAGAAGGAAGAAGCGAAAGGGGGATAGATGGAAGGGAAGTTAAAGCTCGACTCGTATGGATGTTTTTTTTTCATCTAATGATATTCAAAATTTTTTTTTTGTGAATGTTTAAAAAATATATATATAACTTTTAGCGAATGGGCGTGTAATAACGTGAACACTAGGAACGTATATTCCCGTTCTTGGAATCACGGCGCATTGGGAATGGGAATAGCACGAATTTGGCTGAAATAGGACCTTGTGATGTGTTCGGAATGGCAGTTGTGAACGGGATGTGAGCAATTTATAATGTGTTCGTGATTATATTTGCGTGTGCGTGTGATGGGTGTGTCTGTGCGGGTGTGCTCGGGTGTTTGTGTGCGCCTGTCTGTTGTTTTCCTATTTTGTTTATGGGCGTGGGTGTGTTTACGCGTGCCCATTTGTGCACACGTTTCATTCCAAGCGCATGTGTACACCTTAACTTAACCACACGCCCATGTCTCCTCCTCTTCTTCTTCTTCCTCCTCCTCCTCCTCCTCCTCCTCCTCCTCCTCCCTCCTCCTCCTCCTCCCTCCTCTCTCTCCTCCTCTTTCCTCCTCCTCTTCTCCTCCTCCTCGTCCTTCCTCCTCCTCCTCCTCCTCCTCCTCCTCCTCCTCCTCGTCCTTCCTCTCCTCCTCCTCCTCTTCCTCCTCCTCCTCGTCCTTCCTCCTCCTCCTCCTCCTCCTCCTCTCTCCTCCTCCTCCTCCTCCTCCTCCTCCTCCCCTCCTCCTCCTCCACGCCGTTTAGCCTTAAGCGCCCGTATGTCCCCGGGAGCCGAGCGCGCCCATGAACCGAGCCCGAGATGTGGGCATTGAATAGAAACGGGCGTCGTATCCCGGAGCCCCCTGATCAAGGGCGTCGGTGCGATGGGCGGCGTTATTGCGGGCGGGGAGATCGCAACGAGGTAATTAAGAGTGTGGGGCGGGGAGGCCGCGAGGAGATGATAGAATGCGCGGGGGTGAGTCGGATGGGGGGAGCGGGGGAGCGGGGGGGGAGTCGGTGGGATGGGGGTGAGTTGAGGGGAAGGGGGGATGGGAGGGAGGGGAAGGAGGGGGGCGTGGGATGTGGTATCTCGTAGCTGGGTGGGTGTGGGGCGAGGGAGGAGGGACGGAGGGAGGGAGGGAGAGAGGGAGGGAAGGGGTAGGCGGGGTGGGGTGGGGGGTGGCTTAAGTAATGACAAGGGCCCATTGTCTGTGGTTGTGCCTGGATGTGTCCTCCGTCACCTCCTCCTCCTCCTCAGCAAGATCATTTAGATGCATCTAGTGATCTGGCTTCCTGCCTTCTCCTGACGTTGTCCTTCCTTCCTTCCTTTCGCCTTCTCCTTCCTTCCTTTCGCCTTCTCCTTCCTTTCTTTCGCCTCCTTCCTTCTTTCCTTTCGCCTCCTTCCTTCCTTCCTTTCGCCTTTTCCTCCTTTCCCTTTCGTTTCGTTCCTTTCGCCTTCTCCTCCTTTCCTTTCGCCTTCTCCCTCCTCCTTTCCTTTCGCCTTCTCCTCTTTTCCCTTTCCCTCCTTCCTCCTTTCCTTTCGCCTACCTTCTTTTCCCCATCTTCCTCCTTTCTTTTCCCCATCCTTCCTCCTTTCCTTTCGGTCCTTTCCTCCTTTCTTTCCCCATCCTTCCTCCTTTCCTTTCTCCTCCTTTCCTTTCGTCCTCCTTTCCTTTCCTTCTCCCCTCTTTCCTTTCGCCTTCTCCCTCCTTCCTTTTCGCCTCCTTCCTCCTTTCCTTTCGCCTCCTTCCCCTCTTTCCTTTTCCCATTCCTCCTTCCTTCTTTCCTCTCCCTTTCTTTTTTGTTTCGTCTCCTTCATTCCTTCCTTTCCATTGTGTTCCCTTTTCTTTGCCTTTCTTTTTTTTCCCCTCATCTCTTCTTCCTGCTCCTCTTTTTGATTCCCGTCTTTATTCCTTCCTCCTTCTTTTCCCCTACTTTCTCATCCTTCCTTCCTTCCTCCTTCTCCCATTCCCCTCCTTTTTTCCTCGTCTCCCTCCGTCTTCTCCTTGCCTCATTCTCATTTCCTTCATTCTCCTCATTCTCCTTTCCTTCATTCTCCTCCCCAATTCTACTCCCTCTCTTCATCCTTATTCCTCCTCATTCTCCTCCCTATCCCTCCTCATTCTCCTCCTCCTTATCCCTCCACATTCTCCTCCCAATTCTACACTCCTCTCCTCCTCCTTATTCTTGCCCATTCCCTCTGCCTCTCCTTCCTCTCGTCTTCCTAATGTCGCGAGATGTAAGGTCACGGCGGGTCATTTGAGGTCGTCATTGGGGTTCGCGTTTGCATCTGAAATTCGCTATACCTTCCCCCCCTCCCCCCGCTTTGCTCTCCCTCTCTGGCTTTGTCTCTCGCTTTTCTCTACCTCTACCTCTTCCCGTTTTCTCTCCTCTTTCTCTTCCCGTTTTCTCTCCTCTTTCTCTTTTCTTTCTTCTCTTTATCTTTTTTCCCATTTTCTCTCTTCCCTTCCCCCTTCTTTCCCGTTTTGTCTTTCTCCTTTATCCCCATCCCCCTTCCTCCTCTCCTTTCCCTTCCCTTTTCCCCCGTTCGCCCTCTCCTCTTCCCCTCTCTCCCCCGTTCGCCTTCTCTCTCTCTCCCTCGTTCGCCCCTCTTTTTCCCTCTCTTCTCTCTCTCTCCCCCGTTCGCCCTCCTCCTTTCTCTCTCTCTCCCGCTCGCCCCCCTCTGTTGCACCGGCAATTGGGAGAGCATCCTCGCGTGCATGATTGATTACTCGGTCGAGACTCCTCTATCTCCTCCTCCTCCTCCTCCTCCTCCTAATCATCATCATCCTACTACTCCCATTCCTGTTCCTACTCTTATGCCTGCTTCTATTTTCTTTCTTTTTTCTTCGTCGTTTTCTGCTGCTACTACTACTATTATTATTACTACTACTACTACTCCTCTTCCTCCACTTCCTTTCCTCCTCCTCTCCTCCTCCTCCTCCTCCTCCTCCTCCTCCTCCTCCTCCTCCTCCGGGGTGATCGTTCGGGGGTGTTTGGTCGAGGTTGGAGGGGGTGATGGAGTTGAGGGGGTGGTTAAGGGTGTTGGCGTGGGGTTTTGGTGGGGGTTCGGGTCGGGGTGAGTTTGCGCCCTCCCTCCCCTTCTCCCTACTTCCCTTCCCTCCTCCTTCCTTCCTTCCCCTCCTCCCCTTTTCCTCGCTCCCTCCTTCCTTCCACCCTCCCTCCCCTTTTCCTCTCCCTCCTTCCTCCTCCCCTCCCTTTCCCCTTTCCCCCCTTCCTTCCCTCCCTCCCTTCCTTCCTCCCCTCCTGCCTCCCTTACTTCCCTTTTCCCTCCTCTCCCTCCCTGCCCTTGTTACCCCAAAATGTATTCATATGATCTGGCTCCCTCTCCCCTCCTTCCTTCCTCCCTTCCCTCCTTTCCCCTCTCCCCTCCTCCCTCCCCTTTTCCCTCCCTCCTCCCTTCCCTCCCTCCCTTCCCCTTGTTACCCCAAAATGTATTCACATGATCTGGCAGTAAACGCTGTTTTTTTAAAGCTTTCGGTCGGACAATGTTCATTATTCAGAGGATCCAGTCGATACGCATATTTTTCAATCAAATCCCCGGAAAGCATTGAATTAAACAGTAGATTACCGGTGTCAGAGGTTGCCCGAGGTTGGGTAGCGAATGGGCGGGGAGGAGGGGAGGGGGAGGGGAGGGGTGGGGTAGGGTGGGGGATGGGGGTGAGGGGGGTGGGTAAGTGGGGTGGGGGTGGGTGAGGGTGGGTGGGAGAGGAGGGAAGAAGGGAGAATGCGTCCTGTTTTGGGGTTCTTGTGCGTTTGTTTGTTTGTTTTAGTGTTGTGTTTTTTGGTTATGTGATCATGTTCACTTTTTATTAGTAGTTACTTTTATTATAGTATTATTATTATTATTATTATTATTATTATTATTATTATATTATTATTATTATTATTATTATTATTATTATTATTATTATTATTATTATATTATTATTATTATTATATTATTATTATGTTATTGTTATTGTTATTGTTAGTTATTGTTATTGTTATTGTTATTATTATGATTATTATTATTGTTATTATTATCACCATTACTGTTATCGATATTATAATAATGATAATAGTATTAATGGTAATGATAAGTATTATTATTATGATTATTTTTATTGTTGTTAATCTTTTTTCTTATTACTAATGACTCTTTCTTTGTTTGTCTTATTTTTTAAGTTATTTAGCTTATTTGGGTGCCTTGTAACTTCCTCATTAGGAGAAATGTTGATTAAAAAAAAAATATATATATATATATTCCCCTGCCCCCCTTTTTTGAGTATATGATAATCCTTCGCCATATTTGGACGTCTTGTAAGATTTGTTTATTTGTAAGAGCTTCTCGTGTTGCTGTAATGTCTTTTAGAGATTATTACTTACGAGCACAAAACACAGACACGTGTGCGCAAAATTGAAAAGGGAAAATGGCCACAATAGGATGATGAAAATAAACGTATTTTTCATGTCCTATTGTGGCTTCTTTTCCTTCGTATTATTACTTACGTTCCTTTATTATTTATTATTATTATTATATTTTTTTTTGTCTTCTGTAATCCATTTCACTCTCGCGATCTCGATTTTGTTCTGGCCATGCGCAAAAAAATATCGCCCACGAAAGAAAGAAAGAAAGAGAGAAAGGAAAATAAAAAAAGGTCGAAATAATAAACACCGATTTTTTTTTTTCTTTGCCTTTTTTCTTTCTTTTTTTCCGTTTTTTTTTTCTCTTCCACATAAGCGAAAATATACAAAAAATATCGCCCACGAAAGAAAGAAAGAAAGGAAAATAAAAAAAGGTCGAAATAATAAACACCGAATTTTTTTCTTGCTTTGCCTTTTTTCTTTCTTTTTTCCGTTTTTTTTCTTTTTCTTCCACGTAAGCGAAAATATACCCGTTTATAATTAGCGCAAGAGCTTCTTACTCCGGGTAGCGAGCGCGACGTTGTAAACAATAAGAGTTTGAACGCTTGTTAGAAAGGGGGAGGGTGGGGGTTAGAGGAGGTGAAGTAGAGGAGGAGGAGGGAGAGGAGAGGAAAGTGGGGAGGAGAGGAAAGTGGAGGGGAGAGGAAAGTGGAGAGGAGAGGAGAGGAAAGTGGAGAGGAGAGGAGAAAGGAGGGGAGAGGAGAGGAGAGGAAAGTGGAGAGGGAGGGAGAGGAAAGTGAGGGAGGAGGAAAGTGGAGGGAGGAGAGGAAAGTGGAGAGGAGGGAGAGAAAGTGGAGAGGAGAGGAGAGGAAAGTGAGGAGAGGAGAGGGGAGGGGAGAGGAGAGGAAAGTGGAGAGGAGAGGAGAGGAAAAGTGGGAGGAGAGGAAAGTGGAGGGAGAGAGAGTGAGAGGGAGAGGAGAGGAGAGGAAAGTGGAGAGGAGAGGAAAGTGGAGGGGAGAGGAGAGGAAAAGGAGGAGGAAAGCGAGAGGAGAGGAAAGTAGGGTGGGAGTGGATGGGGGAGGGAGGAGAGGGGAGAGAGAAGGAAAAAATAGCGTCTTCGTGTTTGTTGTGTTTTGGGAAGAAACGAAGGGAAGGGAGGGGAAAGATTAGGAAGAGGAATAGGGGAGGAAGGAAGAAGGGGAGAAGAAAAAGGAGAAGGAGAAGAAGAGAGAGGTAAGAGAGAGAGGAGAGTAAGAGAGATGCAAAGCGAAGGAGAGAGAGAGGAACACAGAGGCGACGAAAGGGAGGTTGAGCGGGATTAGAAGAGAGGGAAAAGGGAGGGAGAGAAGGCAGAGGTAAAGAGGGGGACAGAGAGAAACACTGAAACGAGAGAGAACAAAGGGAAGTTCAGGCCGTGGGTTATTGTTTATTTTTTTTTCTTTTCTCTTTTCCTCCTGGTCATCGCAATTCTCATGATTAAGGAGATAAAGGGGATTTGATGAGAGAGGGAGAAGAGGGGAAAGAAGAGAGAGGGGAGGAAGAGGAAGAGAAAGAAGAACAAGGGGTGGAAGGGGAGGGGAGGAGAGGAGAGGGGAGAAATTCGCTATGAACTTATAACAGAATGGTACAAGTAAGCACAGGAAAAAAAACAAAAGTAATGGACAAAATAGGCGAGTCCATTAAGAAAATGAAAGAAAGAAGAGACTAGACTAGAAAACTTCAAATAAATGAAAATGAAAAGCTGAGAGAGAGAGAGAGAGAGAGAGAGAGAGAGAGAGAGAGAGAGAGAGAGAGAGAGAGAGAGAGAGAGAGAGAGAGAGAGAGAGAGAGAGAGAGAGAGAGAGAGAGAGAGAGGGGGGGGGGGAGGCTGTTAACGTCTTGTCAAAGATGGGAAAGAAGCTGTCAGATGTGAGCTGCCAAGACGTCTTGTGGGTGCGTGCTCGAGGCTAATGGCTTGTTGAAGTGTGTGTGCTCATGTGGTGTCTGTCTGTCTGTCTGTTCTGTCTCTGATTGACTCTCTACTCTGTCTGATTGACTGACTGAATTGGACCTGACTGACTTTTGTCTCCATGATACCAGAGTAAGTGAAGACGGAAGGAAGAGATTACAAAAAAGTAGACAAAACTTGGGGTTTTATTTTAGTTTCACGCGGTAGGCCTGTGACTGTCAGAGAGGAGGAGGAGGAGGGGGGAGGAGGAGATAGGGGGAGGAGGAGGAGGGGAGGAGAGGAGAGGCTGAGAAAGGGGAAAGAAAATAAATACCCAAATGAAAAAGAGAGGGAGGGAGGGAGGGAGAAGGGGAGGGAGATAGAGAGAGAGAGAGAGAAAGAGAGAAATGAGAGAAGAGAGAGAGAAAGAGAGGGGAGGGGGGGGGGGAAGCGAGTTACGTGCCGTGGCCAGAGACTCAACAGAGAAAGTAGACAGTGTGTTTGTCCGGTTCGAGTTGCTGTTGTCTTGTCGACCTCGCTTATTTGAGCTTTCCCTCGTCTGTGTTTGTCTGTCTGTCTGCCTGTGTCTGTTTTGTGTCTGTCTGTGTCTGTCTGTCTGTGTCTATCTGTCTGTCTGTCTCTCTGTCTGTCTGTGTCTGTCTCTCTGTCTGTCTGTGTCTGTCTGTCTCTCTGTCTCTCCGTTTTGTGTCTGTTTGTCTGTCTGTCTGTTGTTTGTCTCCATCGGTCGGTCGGTCGTGTTTGTTTCGTGTCTGCGTTAATCGGTTTTCTTTGAATTGTTCTGTGTTTATGTACCTGATATCAAATCAGTAGGATAATGTTTGTAGTGTACTTGAGGCTTACGTGTTATGATTATTATTGTCGCTGTTATTGTTGTTGTTATTACTATTATTACCATTACTATTATTACTGTTAATATTACTACTATTAATATTACTATTACTATTACTACTATTACTATTACTATTACTACTATTACTATACTATACTACTATTACTATTACTATTATTACTATTACTATTATTACTATTACTATTATTATTATCATTGTCGTTATTATCATTATTATTATTGTTATTATTTAGATTTGTAACGTTTGTTATTTATGCACGGGGTTGGAAAGAGGCTTGGAATTACAAAGGGGAAAACCGGTAGGGAAATTAATAGAAGGGGAAGTGAGGTCAAGAGGGGAAGGGAGTGAGGGGCATGTCATGGTATGGCGCTTTGTTGGGGTAAGGGGATTAGGGCGGATTGGATGGAAGTGTTGGGGAGGGGGGGGAGAGGGAAGTGTTGGGGGAGGGGAAGGGGAAGGGGAGGAAGTGTTGGAAGTGTTGGGGAAGGGGAAGGGGAAGGGAATTGGGGAGAGGGAAGGCGAGGGAAGTATTGGAGGTGGGGGAAGGGAAGGGGAAGGGGATTAGGAAGCGAGGGGAGGGAGGGGAAGGGAGGGGTTGTAATGGGGCTTGGTATTGATCACTTGCTTGGGGTCTGTGGTATGTTAATTCCTTCACCCTTCTCCCTCCACTCTCCCCTCAGATAACCTCCCTTTCTACTCCCTTTCTCTCCTTTCACCTGTCCCTTTCTTCCTACTCTTCCCTTCCCCCTTTTTTCTCTTCTTTCTCTCCTTATCCTCACGAGAACTGAGGAAAAGGAAGGGGAGAGGGAGGGGAGGAAGGGAGACAGGAGGAATTTAGAGAGAGGAGGAAAAGGAAGGGAGCGAGGGAGGAAGGGGAGGAGAGGAAGGGGAGGAAAAGGGAGAAATGAGGTAAGGGGTGAGGGAGGGGAGGAAGGAGAGAGGAGGAAAAGGAAGGAGGAGGAAGGGGAGAGGGAGGGAAAAGGAAGGGGAGGAAGGGAGGAGAGGAGGAAAAAGGGGAGGAAGGGGCGAGAGGAGGGAAGGGGAGGAAGGGAGAGGAGGAGGAAAAGGAAAGGACGTAGAAGTCGTCGTGTTTTTTTCCGGGTCGTTGAATGTTGTGCGTCGTCCCGATTTGGCGGTGGTTATTTGTCGTCGTTGTTATCGTTATCGCTGTTGCCGTTTCGCCTTATCCGTGTCATCGCTCTCGTCAATAACGTATTTAATGGGCCGGCAAAATCCTCCCCCCCCCTCATCCTATTCTCCCTCCTCCCCCCTCTCCCCCCCCCCTCTCCTTCCTTTTCTTTTTTTTCTTTTTTTCTTTCTATACACCTCTTTCCCGTATTCCATCTTATTCTTTCATTTTTTTTAACTAGATAACACGCTGCTTTTTTTTTGTTCTGTTGTTCCTTTTCCGCACCACCTTACCCATCCTCGTATTTCTCTTTCTCTCTCTCTCTTCTTTCTTCTTTCCTCCTCTCCTTTTTTTTTCTTCTCCCCCCCCTATCCCCATACTTTCCCTCTCCGCTCCTCCCCCTTTCCCTTCCCTCCCCTCCTCCCTCTCTCCCCTTTTTAAACAGCGACTTCCAAAAAATGAGGAGAAGTTCCTTTGGCCTTAAAGATCCCTCTTAATACGGGAAAGTTCGGCCAACTCCTCCCTCTATTTTTATACTTTTTGATATTTTATTTTATATTTTTTAGCTCTCAGTAGTGTGCGGAAAAGGGAAGGGAAGGGAGGTAGGGGAGGGGAGTAGGGAGGGGAGGGGAGGGAAGGGGAGGTAGGGGAGGGGAGGGGAGGAAGGGGAGGGAAGGGAGGGAGGAGAGGGGAAGGGAAGAAGGAGGGGGGTAGGGGAGGGAAAGGAAGGAAGGGAAGAGGAGGGGAGGAGAGGAGAGGGAAGGAAGCGGAGGGAAATGGGGAGTACGGGGGTGAGGGTAATTCAACTTTTTTTTTTTTTTTTTTTTTTTTTCCTTTCTGTTTTAATGTCCGATAACTTTTCCAAAGTAGGCAAGATGGAAGTTTTTCTTTTGTTTTGCTAAAAAGCGATTATGGTAAAGTGATGGTGTGTGTCCGTATGTGCGTGTGCTTGTGATTCGGGGTCCTTTGTTGCGTGTGTTCGTTACTATGACCCTTTTTTACGTGTGATTGTTCGTGTGCGTGTGCTTGTCCTTTTTTTGCGTGTGATTGTGTGTGTTCGTGTGCGTGTGCTTTTGTGTCCTTTTTTGTGTGTGATTATGTGTGTTCGTGTGCGTGTGTTTGCTTCTTTATTTGCGTGTGATTGTGTTGGTGTATGTGTGCTTGTGTCTCCTTTTTGCGTGTGATTGTGTGTCCTTTTTTATGTGTGATTGTGTGTTTGTGTGCGTGTGTTTGCTTCCTTTTTTGCTTGTGATTGTGTTCGTGTATTTGTGCTTGTGTGTCCTTTTTGCGTGTGATTGTGTGTGTTCGTGTACGTGTGTTTGAGCTTGTGTGTCCTTTTTTGCGTGTGCGCGCTATTGATTTTGCATGTGTTCGTGTGTGCGTGTGGGATGATGTGCGTCATAACGAATGTAAAACTCCTTTGGACTTTGGACGAATGAATAGAGATATTGTTGTGTGGATTGTCTTGAGCGGAACAAAAGAACGAGTGGAAGAAGCGAGTGAAAGACCGAGTTGAGCGAAAGAGTGGGGTGAGCAAAGAAGGAGCGAAAGAGTGAGCGAAGGAGCGAAAAGATGGAACGAGCCAATGAAAGGGAGAGCGAAAGACTGAA
>NW_020870422.1:175141-215141 GCF_003789085.1 Penaeus vannamei | reverse complement strand
GGAAAGAGAAGGGGAAAGAGTGTAAGAGGAAGAGAGAAAATGAGACTGAGACGAAGAGGGACGAAAACAAGAGTATAAGAAAAAAGAGAGACACATAGCGAAGGGGAAGGAGAGAAAGAGAGGAAGAAGAATAAGAAATAGGAGTGTTGAAAACCACCATCATGGCTCGGGATGGGGGGGGGTAAAGGGGTAGGGGGGTAGGGGGAGGCTTAGAATGGGGGAACAGGGGGTAGAGGTAAATGGGTAGGGGGAGAGGTTCGGAATGGGTGGGGCAGGGGACAGGGGGGGTCGTGGGGTAGGAGGGGGCGGGCGAGAGAGGGGTTCGGGCGAGCAGGCAGGAACACTTGCAACGTGCAACCGGATGACCCGTCCATGGCCGGAAGAGAACATCCGGATAAGCGAGCGCCTGTTTTAGCCCGCGCGCTCCGTAATTGCCCGGGCTATTTGCGGACATCGGGGGAGTGGGGGGGGGGGATTGGAGGGGAAGGGGTAAGTAGAGAGAGGGGGTTGATGGGTGGAGGAGGGGAGGGGAGGGTTGAGGGGAAGGGGAGTGAGGAGGGGAGGGTGATAGGGGAGGTGAGGAGGGGAAGGAGGTTTGAGGGGTTGGAGGGGGAAGGGGTTGGAGTGGGAGAGGGGTTGGAGGGGGAAGGGGTAAGTAGAGGGAGGGGGTTGAGGGAAAGGAGGAGGAATGGGAGGGGTTGATGGGGAGGAGAAGTGGGAGGGGGGGGTGGAAGGTAAGAGGGTTGATGGGGGGGGGAGGAGGGAGTGGGAGGGAGAGAGGGGGGTTGATTTGGAGGAGGAAGGTGTGGGTAGGGAAGAGTAGGAGAGGAGGGGCGCTGGAAAGGGGTGGGAGGCGAGGAATGAAGGGGGGAGGGGAGGGGAGGGGCTGGGTGCGAGTTAGGAAAAGATTGGAAAAAAAAAGACCTTCGTGACAGCCCGTTGACAGCGCTGCCAACGCGGTTCTTAAGGTCAGCAGGTGTTGTTTGGGAATCTTGCTTTGGGTTGGGGGCGGGTGGTGGGGGGGGGGCTTGGAATCTTGCTTTGGGTTGGGGGCGGGAGGGGGTGGGGGGGGCTTGGGAATCTTGCTTTGGGTTCGGGCGGGGAGGGTGGGGGGGGGGGGGAGGTGAGGTGGCTGTGGCTCGCTGTCGTTGCTCGGCGTTTTTTTTTTTTTTTGCATCGATCTGTCTGTCCGTCTGTCTGTCTGCTTAATTTGAAGTTCTCTTGTTTTGTTTGTGTTTCTCTCTCGCTTTCTATTTCTTTTTCTTTCTTTCTCTCTTATCTCTCTCTCTCGCTCTTTCTCTCTTTCTCTCTCTCTCTCTCTTCTCTCTCTCTCTCTCTCTCTCTCTCTCTCTCTCTCTCTCTCTCTCTCTCTCTCTCTCTCTCTCTCTCTCTTCTCTCTCTCTCTCTCTCTTCTTTCTCTCTTCTCTCTCTCTCTCTCTTCTCTTCTCTCTCTCTCTCTCTCTCTCTCTCTCTCTCTCTCTCTCTCTCTCTCTCTCTCTCTCTCTCTCTCTCTCTCTCTCTCTCTCCTCTCTCCTATCCCTCTCCCTCTCCCTCCCTTAAAAGAAAGGTAGGTAGATAGATAAATAGATCTGTATTTGCAGAGAAAGAAGATGGGAACAGGATAAATGGGAGAATTTATTTTCCACTTGCAGCATCCGAAAACCAAATTCCATTCATCTTGAGAGAAGAGAGAGAGATAGAGAGAGGAGAGGAGAGAGAAGAGATCAGAGAAGACGAGAGAGAGAGAAGAGAGAGAACGATGAGAGAGAGAACGAGAGAGAGAGAACGAGAGAGAGGAACATGAGAGAAAGGAACGAGAAGAGAGAGAAGAGAAGAGAGAGAGAGAGAACGAGAGAGAGAGAACGAGAGAGAGAGAACGAGAGAGAGAGAGAGAACCGATGAGAACTGAAGAGAGAGAACGAGAGAGAGAGAACGAGAGAGAGGAACGAAGAAGAGAACGAGAGGAGAGGAGAACGAGAGAGAGAGAACGAGAAGAGAGAGAACGAGAGAGAGAGATTAACGAGAGAGGAGAGAGAGAACGAGAACGAGAGAGAGAGAGAGAGAGAGAGAGAGAGAGAGAACGAGAGAGAGAACGAGAGAAAATCCATTGGTATTGATCGCTTTTTCCTATTACCATTTCATGATAAAACAGTTCAAAAAAAAAAAAAAAAAATAAAAGATTGCTAGCGTTGCAAAGCCTCCATACGCGGGGAAGCCAATTGCAAGCCCGTATTTCTGAGGCTCGTTAAAGTCCGCGCTGGGGGCCGGTCCCTTGCCACAGGTGTGCGAGGCGGTGGCGGGGCAGGTGCGCGGGGCAGGTGTGCATGGTAATGAGGTGGGCTTTTGGGACGGGCAGGGCGATAAACAAAGTCGTGTTTTGGCTTTTGATGGGCGCGGGAAGGGGGAAGGGGAGAAGGGGGTGGGGGGTATTTTTGTTTGTTGTATTGTGTGGTTTTTTTTTTTGTTTGTCGGGTCGAGAAATATGAGCGTACGTGTGCAAATACGTACACGAATACGTACGTGAATACGTACACGGAAGCACGTACTGGCGCGCATGCATATGGAGATACGCACGCGGACGCATACTTGTACGCATATATGTATGTAAATGCGTACGTGAACGCCCATACTAACGCTCATACATGTATGTAAATACACACACGGACTCGTACACCAACGCACACACACACAGACGTACACGATTACATACACCAATGCACATACACGCGCACGTACACATTTACACGACGTACACATTACACGGTACCTACACGTAACACATTACACGTACACATTTACATACACATTTACACTTACATATTTCCACTACACATTTACACATTACACCTACACATTACACCTACACATTACACCTACACATTTACACGTACACATTTACACTTACATATTTACACGTACACATTACACCTACACATTTACACCTACACATTACACATTTACACATTTTAACAACACCTACACATTTACACCTACACACACTTACATACACTACACATTACACTACCAATTACACCTACACATTACAACCTACCACATTTACACCTACACATTTACACTTACACTACACATTTACACATTACACTTACACATTACACCTACACATTACACCTACACATTTACACCTACACATTTACACTACATACACTACACATTACACCTACACATTTACACATACACCTACACATTTACACCTTACACTACCATTTACACCTACACATTTACACCTACACATTTACACTTACATATTTACACCTACACATCAGATTCCTTGGGCCTTTCCGCTATAAAAAGATAAGGGAATGATTGTAAAGATCACTGTAATTCCTCACTTTTTTAGGGGGGGGGACATGACGATAAGAAGTGATAAGAAGTGATAAGAGTCAAAAGCCATGTCTGTAAAGTATGAATTGATAAAGAGTGTTAGGCTATGTCTCAAGATGGGTTTAGCATAAGCATTCCTTTTTAACGATGAACTATGAACAAAAATTAAGTCAGGATTGAGGGACTAAACTCTCACTCCTTTTTAACGAAGGCGAACGATGGACAATGTACAAAAATTAAGTCAGGATTGAAGGACTGATCTGTGCAATGCAAGTAGCCTAATCACTCCCTTTAACGAAGGTGAACGATGAACAGTCAGGATTGAAGGACTAAAACTCCTTTTTAACGAAGGTGAACGATAAATGAATAAAAATTAAGTCAGGGTTGAAGGACTAATCTATGCGATGCAAGGGGGGGGGGGTAGCCTAATCACTACTATTTAACGAAGGTGAACGATGAACAAATGAATAAAAATTAAGTCGGGATTGAAGGACTAAACTCTCACTCCTTTTTAACGAAGGCGAAGGATGAACAAAAATTAAGTCAGTCAGGATTGAAGGACTAATCTATGCGATGCCTAATCACTCCCTTTTAACGAAGGCGAAGGATGAACAAATGAACAAAAATTAAGTCCGGATTGAAGGACTAATCTGTGCAATGCAAGGGGTCGCGTCGTCACGTTGCACAGACCGTGGTTTCGTTGCAGTCGGAGGCGTCATAATGATGGTGCAATGGCGGGTAATTATCCGTCATTGCACGTCACTTCCGGTATTTGCGCTAATTACTCATTTCTCTTGACCTTGGCTATTGTTTCGCTCGTTGGGTGTCTGGGTTGGGGGAATCTCTCTCTCTCTCTCTCTTTATCTCTATCTTTCGCTCTTCCTCTTTCTGTCTTTCTCTATTTATCTATCTGTCTGTCTGTCTGTCTATCTCTCTCGCTCTTTTTCCTCTTCTTGCTTTTTATTTTTCTTTATCTTTCTCACTGTCTTTCTTTCTTTCTCGCTCTTTTCTCTCTCTCTCTCTCTCTCTCTCTCTCTCTCTCTCTCTCTCTCTCTCTTCTCTCTCTCTGTCTCTCTCTCTCTCTCTCTCCTCTCTCTCTCTCTCTCTCTCTCTCTCTCTCTCTCTCTCTCTCTCTCTCTCTCTCTCTCTTCTCTCTCTTTCTCTCTCTTCTCTCTCTCTCTCTCTCTCTCTCTCTCTCTCTCTCTCTCTCTCTCTCTCTCTCTCTCTCTCCTCTCTCTCTCTCTCTCTCTCTCTCTCTCTCTCTTCTCTCTCTCTCTCTCTCTCTCTCCCCCTCCTCTCTTCTCTCTCTTCTCTGGATGTGTATTTTTTCATGTGTAAGTATGTAAGTAAATTAACGTACGTGTGTGTTTATATGCGTGTTGTCCGTACACTAGAATGCTTGTGTTTGTTTGTTTGAATGCTTCTGTTTGTGATCGTGTGCATGTTGCGTGCATTGCCAATATGATGTTTTATAGTCACTGTATATAACAAAGTTGCACATGTTGCACAGCGAAACACGTGTTGCACGATTTTATTGAGGAAAATGTGTTAAAATTCGCCAAACCCGATTGTGATTCGGGAAAAAAAAATACGTGAGCTACGGAAAGCGAGTGTGTGTTTGTCTGTGCGTTTGTGTGCGTATGATGAGCGGATGGAAAGTGTGATGCATTGGGGACGTTGTGTAAGTACTATATGATCATGTAAGTATTTGTATAGAGACCTATACTATACGTACACAAGATCTATGTAAGTACTATATGATCATGTAAGTATTTGCATTGACCTTCGCCGCCCAAGGTCCCCGAAGACGTCGCGGCGCGGGCGGAGAGACGAACGAGGGACGCGCCAAATGTTGCTCCAGATATTGCGAGCCGTTCTTGCAAGGGGAAGAATTTGCATCGGTGTATAGGCGATTCCCGTTCGCGTTTTTCGCTTTTTTTTTTTTTTTTTTTTTTTTAAGAGATCGAAATGTCGCGGGGGATTGCGTCGGGTCCGAATATTGGGGGCCATCTTTTAACCCTGGCGGCTTTTTTTTTTTTTTTCTTCTTCTTTTTCTTCTCTTCGTCTTCGTCTTCTTCTTCTTCTTCGACTTCTCTTCTTCTTTCTTCGTCTTCGACTTCTTCTTCTTCTTCTTCTTTCTTCTTCTTCTTCTTCTTCGTCTTTTCTTCTTCTTCTTTCTTCTTCTTCTTCTTTCTCTTCTTCTCTTCTTCTTCTTCTTCTTCTTTCTTCTTCGTCTTCTTCTTCTTTTCTCTTCTTCTTCCTTCTTCTTCTTCTTTCTTCTTCTTCTTCTTCTTCTTCTTCTTCTTCTTCTTCTTCTTCTTCTTCTTCTTCTTCTTCTGTCGCCGGCTGCACTTTGGGCATTTTTCAGGATCTTTTTTTTTCGTTTGTTTAGCTCTCTTGTTTTCTTATGTATTTTTTCTCTCTCTCTCGAGATTTGCTGTTTATATTTTCATGTTTCATATGTGTATCACGTTTTTTTCTTCCTTATTTCTTTTTCTTTCTTCTCCTTCCTCAATCCCTTCCTCCCTTCCTCCCTCCTTCCCTCTCTATCCTTCCCCCTAACTCTCTCCTCCTCCCTCTCCCTTCCTCCACCTCCCTCCCTAGATCTCCCCTCTCCCTCTCTTTCTCTCCTCCATCCGACTCCGACTTTAGAGAAGGAGAGAGAGCGAGAGAGCAAGAAAAATAAGGTCCCGATAACTTTCTTTTCTATATCTTGGAAGTGCGAGCGGAGGAGGCGGCGGCGAGACACTTCAATCGACAGCGTGCTTGCTTGCTTGTTTACTGCTTGCTTGCTTGCTTGCTTGTGATCTGCCTTTCTCTCCCTCTTCTTCCTCTTACTTCTTCTGTTGGTGGTAATGCTTCTGCTCCTCTTCCCTCTTCCTTTTTTTCATTCTCCTTCCATCTCTTCCCCCCCTTCTTCTTCACTTTGTTTCCCCTCATCCTTCTTCCTCCTTTCACCACTACCATCTCCTCCTTCCTCTTTCCTTCTCCTCCTCCTCCCTCCCTCCCCTTCTTTCCCGCCTTCCTCTTCTTCTTCTTTTCCTCCCTTCCTCCTCTTCTTCTTTTCTCCCTTCCTCCTCTTCCTTCCTCCCTCCTCTTCTTTTCCCTCCTCCTCCTCCTCCCTCCTTCCTCCTTCCTTCCTCCTCCTTCCTCCCGCCTATCTCACAACGGCCCGGGAAGCGTCGCCGTTTTCCCGGGCAAATGCTTCTGATCTTTTCGGATATTTGGTATCGCTCACTCGCACCCTCGCTTTATGAGCGTGTTGCATTCGGAGGAATAGATTTTTTTTTTCCTTAATTTTTCGTATTTTTTCGCATTTTTCGTATTTTGGTTTTTTGGCTTTTTAAGGGGTGGGAGCAGGGGGGTGGGGATGGGAGATGGGGAGTGGGGTAGGGGGAGGGAGTGGGTAGGGAAGGAGGGGAGGGGGGGAAGGTGGTGCTTGTTATTCTCGCTTTTGTTATGTGTGCGTCTGTTTTTATCTCTTTGTATATAAATATATTTTCTGTGTGATTTCCGTTATTGTTCATTTTATGACGCATCGCATCGAAATGTTGAGATGAAAATGTGGTATACATACATACATGTGTGTGTGTGTGTGTGTGTGTGGTGTGTGGTGTGTGTGTGTGTGTGTGTGTACATACACATATATAGGCACATTCCCTTTGCTGTCATCAATATTACTTTCACTACTGATTATGTGAAGATAGATCTGTCAACTACATAAACCCCATCGCCCCCCTCCCCTCTCCCCATCCATTCTCCTCCCCTTCTCCCTCCTCTCCCATTTCCTCCTCTCTTCTCTCTCTCCCCCTCCCCCTTCCCTTCGCCCTCCTCTCCCCTTCCTCCCCCCATTTCCTCTCTCCCCTTCCCATCCCCTCCCCCTCCCCATCCCCCTCCTCTCCCATTTCCTCCCTCTCTTCTCTCCTTCCCCCTCCCCCTTCCCTTCGCCCTCCTCTCCCCCTCCTCCCCCCTTTCCTCTCTCCCCTTCCGCATCACCTCCCCCTCCCCCTCCTCCCCCCATTTCCTCTCCCCTTTCCCATCCCTCCCCCTCCCCTCCCCCCTCCTCCCCCATTTCCTCTCTCCCCTTCCCCCCCTCCCCCTCCCCCTCCCCCTCCCCCCCTCCCATGTTTTCCACGAATAAAAGGGAAAACCAAATCTTGCTCGGATAACCTCTCCATTTTCGCAACCCGCCGGTGATTAAAAACCCCTTTCCGTTATTCATTGATTGCAACATGAAATTCCGTTGCACGCTCGTCCTCCCATTTCTTCAAACCGTTGCAGTTGCGTCGGGGCGCGCGCGTATCACTGCATAATGGATCAAATCGAAACTGATATAAAAGGTCGTAATTGAGTTGATCATACCGGTGCCATGTTGTTTGTTATTTGCTGCGCTCTCGCTGTGCGTGCATGCTCGCTCGCTCGCGCTCTCTCTCTTTTCTTTCTCTCTCGCTCACACTCTCTATTTCTCTTGCTCTCACTCACTCACTCACTCTCACACACACGCTCGCGCGCGCGCGCACACACACACACACACACACCACACACACACACACACACACACACACACACACACACACACACACACACACACACACACACACACACACACACACACACACACACTCGGTGCGTTCTTGTCTGTGTATGTGCGACTACATGCCTTGTGGTTGTTTGTGCGTACGTATGTCTGTTCACCCGCGTTGGGCGTGCGCGCGCGCGTATTCATCAGGCGATTACGTCGCGGAACTCCCGGCGTGACGTCACGCGCGAAGGGCAATCAAGTCCTCGACACGTCCGCGCGACTCGGGTCACAAAGCGATCAGTCCCCCCCCCCCCTGGTCGGATCGCAGCGGGTCGGACGCTCGGGTTTCGGGTCGTGTCCGAGCGGGGTCGTTGGGGGGAATGGGGGGAGGGAGGGTGTAGGGGAGGGGTTTTTGTTTGTTTGTCGTTTCTTTGTTGTTGTTTTTTTCGTCTTTTTTGTGCGGGATGGAGGTAGGGTGTGTGTGTGTGTGTGTGTGTTGTGTGTTGTGTGTGTGTGTGTGTGTGTGTGCATGCATGTTTGGGTGTATGTACTTGCGCAGAAATGTGACTTTTTTATTAGTTTTTCATTTATTGTGTGCGCGTGGATAAGAGGAAGAGAATGAAAGGAGAAAGAAATGAAATATGAATGAAGATTTTTTTATGAGGAACTATGAATTGACAGGAAATGTAGAAAATGGAGAATTGAATAGAATATGCAAAAGAAAAAAATATCCCACACCAGGAACAGAGATTATATAATAAATAGGGGAGGAGGAGGAGGAGCAGCAGAGGAGGCAGGAGCAGGAGCAGGAGCGAGCAGGAGCAGGAGCAGGAGGCTGAGGACGTCGACGCTGAATCATAGGAAAATTTCACTCTGCATTTCACTTGTGGTTTTAAGCTTCTGTTATTGGCCGCGCGACACCTGATGCTTATTTTAGCATATTTTGTATATTTTTTTGGACCTTCTTGCCTCTGGAGTGCGCAAGCCTGGATCTCGCAGGTTATTGCCCCTTGTGTGTTTGGCGACTTTGCATTCTTATTGCATTTATTTGACGTCTTTCCATAGCAAAATAACCACAAGCGTCTTTATTGCAGTTATTTGACGACTTTTCATAACAAAATAACCACAAACGTCTTTAATGCAGTTATTTGACGACTTAGCATCATTATTGCATTTATTTGACGACTTTCCATAACAAAATTACCACAAACGTCTTTATTGCAGTTATTTGACGACTTTGCACCATCATTGCATTTATTTGACGACTTAGCATCATTATTGCATTGAGGGGATTCGTGTTGCAAAGGATCTGGGCGAGATTGGTCGATCGTTGTAATGAAATGGCGAAGATTTTTTTTTTTTTTTTTTTTTTTAAGGAATGTCATGAAAGTCCGTGCCTTGCAATGGAAGTCGTGGATTGCTTTGCAACGGGATGACCAGGTACCGTAATGAAATTGTCCTTTTTTTTTTTTTTTTGAGTCGATTTAATGAATTGGTATAAATCCTTGCGGTGAAATGGGGATGGAATGGTGTATGTGATTGAAAGAAGCATACAGTTCGTTTTGTAATGGAAGTGAGATCATTTTATTTCGAAGTGAGATCATTTTATTTCGAAGTGAATAAATGGCTCTTTACCGAAATATATATATATTTTTTTGGGGGGAGGGGGGGGAGAAATAGTCATATTGATCATCTAAACATAAATGGTTGTTTGTAGCGAGACAGACAAAATAGGATTTTGTAAAGAAATGGTCGTATATCTTCTTGAACTCAAAATTAGACAGATGTCTTTTTGAAACGAAATAGCTTCATCAGCTGAGATAGACAAATGACTTCATGTAACGAAATAGTCAAGAGTTCCTGCTGAAATATACTCGATGTAACGAAATGGGCAAACTGTCCCTTCTGCTTGAAATAGACAAACGTCTTTCCATAACCAAATATCCACAAACGTCTTTACTGCGTTTATTTGACGACTTTGCACTATTATTGCATTTATTTGACGTCTTTCCATAATCAAATAGCCACAAACGTCTTTATTGCATTTACTTGACGACCTTGCACCGTTATTGCATTTATTTAACGTCTTTCCATAACAAAATAACCGTAAACGTCTTTCCATAACAAAATAACCGTAAACGTCTTTTCATAACCCAATCACCACAAACGTCTTTCCATAACCCAATCACCAAACCTCTCCCGCTGTGAAAGAGACAAATGACTCTCTTTCCCCCTTTCTGTGCGACGGGAAGAGTCAGTGGAGGAGCTCCTTGACCCCTTACCCGCCGATCAGAACCTGCATGCCGGATCGCACTTCGTCGAAATGTAATCGATGTTTACCTCTACTTAGTGTCTTCAAGCTGACCTACCGGCTTGGCCTCGGATCCCACGCCCGGGTTTCGCGTTCTCACGGTCACTCCCGTCGCTGGGACTCGGGGCTCGTCTCGGTCTCCGCTGGACTGTGGTGGTGGTGGTTGGTGGTGTTGTTGGCTGGTGGGGCTGGGGTGGGGGTGGTATTATTTGTATTGTTGTTGTTGTTGTAATTATCATCATTATTATTATTAATGATAATTATATTACCATTCTTGTTATTGTTATTGTCTTTGCGTTTACTACTGCTGCTGCTGCTGCTGCTGCTGCTCTTACTGCTACTACTACTACTACTACTACTACTACTGCTGTTGCTGCTGTTGCTGCTGCTGCTAGGAATTACTATTATCATCATCGATTATTATTATTGTAATTGCAATTGCTATTGTCGTTACTACTACTGTGAATTATTGTTTCGTTGCATTGTTATTCCATCAAGTTAATCCTTACTTCCTGGCTGGGTATTGACCATAAGATTTCATTAATACCATACGAGCTTCTGAGTATTTTTGATCGATTAGAGCAAGTTTTCCTGGTCGTGGATTCGGGTTTTGTGAGACCGGGGCGAGAGATTTTTTTTTTTTTCCTTTTTTTTTTCCTTTTTTTTTCATAAGGTCTCTTGACCGCGTTAGGCCTGGCGTGTCCTGATCGACAGTGGGGTCAAAGGCACTTATTTTTTGTCTAGTGTGTGTGTGTGTGTGTTTATGAGTTTTGTGTATTTATTTTTTATGTATTTGTTATTATTTTTTGTATGTTTTTTTTTAGTTTTATTTATCTATTTATATTTATGTATTTATTATTTTTGTGTGTGTTTGTTTTTGAGTTTTATCTATTTTTTGTTTATTATTATTTATTAATTATTATTATATTATTATTATTATTTATTTTATTGTATTTTCTTTTTTTTTTTTAGTTTTAAGCATTTATTTTTGTGTATTTATTATTATTTTGTGTTTGTGCGTGAGTGTCTGTGTCTTTGCCTGTGTGTGTCTATGTGTGTGTGTGTGTGTGTGTGTGTGTGTATGTCTGTCTGTGTCTATGTGTGTGTGTATGTGTGCGCCTGTTTTCAAGTTGTATTTTAATCTAGTGGAAAACCGTGATTTTTGTTTTTCCTTTTTTTTTTTTTGCTGTGTTCATTATCCGCGTTGTCGAAGAGAAGAATGTGCCATTTGTAACATTAGCGGAGCCTTAATCGGGCCTCTTTTTAAGGGCTTTGGAGAGCCTTCTGCGGGTCGCGGTGTCGAGTGACCCGTGAATCCGAGGCGGTGAGAATGCGGGTGATTTTGGAGGGGGCTTGTCGAGTTGCCATTTTTTTTTTTTTTGGTTTTTGAAATTCTGTTGGACATTCTTGTTGTCTTTTTTATTTGTGTTTGTTTGTCTTTGTTTTTTATTTGTTTATCTGTCTTTTATTTGTTTATCTGTCTTTTATTTGTTTATTTATTTGTCTTTTAGTTGTTTGTTTATTTGTCTATTATTTGTTTGTTTGTCTTTTATTTGTTTTTTGTCATATTTTTTGTTTGTTTATTTATCTTTTATTTGTTGTATTTTTGTCTTATTATTTTTGTTTGTCTTGTTTTTTTTGATGAGGGCAAGAACAGTCTGTAAGAAGTCTGTGTTGACTTTTGTCATTATTTTTTTGTTCATTTGCTTTAACGTCGTGTTCAAAATGCAAGTACATATGGGGTAGATATGAGTTCATTAGGTTTATTATTTAAGATTAAGTTTAGTATTTCAATTATAATAACATTGAAATTAGTTTCTGGAAAGTTGCTAAGTGGGCTGTCCTGTCAAGTTCAACATGAATGTATGGTAAATGGATGCAAGAGTAAGTTAGTATCCTCATAACTTAGAGGATTTGGTTTATGATGATTTAATATCTGTTCATGGGAGTTTGTTGTTGTGAAATGTGGAGTTGAGACACCGTAGAGTTGTGTGGCGGAAGATTTTTTTTTTTTTTTTTTTTTTTTTTTTTTTTAGGATTTTTATATTTTTAATTATTTCTTTTCCTTTTTATATTATTTATTACTTTTTTTCCTTTTTCTTTTCCCTTTTTCTTTGTATTTGTTTGGTTTTGAAGGATTTTTATTATTTTTTTTATTGTTCTGGAGTGTTCTTCCTTACGTTCCGAGGCAGATGTCGCGGTGTTCACTTTTGTTCTGTTCTCTTTTGCGGTGAACAGGCCTCCTTGGCGGGTCTGTTCTTTTATTATGGATAAATAAGAAATATGGAGGATATGTAATGATGAAACAAATTCTCGTTTTCTCGTGTTCGGCGATTCCCTTCTCTTTCCTGTCCGTTCTCTTGACTCTTTTATTCACCGTCCTTTTCTTTTTCTTTTCTTTACACCATTTGTCATGGGGTCAACTCGCAGTCTCGACCCATCCTTAAAAAAAAAACTAGGGAGAGAGCTATAGGGAAAGAGAGAGCTAGGGAGAGAAAGAGAGAGAAAGAGAGAGAGAGACAGCGCTATAGGGAGAAAGAGAGAGCTAGGGAGAGAGAGAGAGAGAGAGAGAGAGAGAGAGAGGAGAGAGAGAGAGAGCTGAGAGAGAGAGAGAGAGAGAGAGAGAGCTAGAGAGAGAGAGAGAGAGAGAGAGAGAGAGAGAGAGAGAGAGAGAGAGAGCTAGAGGAGAGAGAGAGAGAGAGAGAGAGCTAGGAGAGAGAGGAGGACTAGGGAGAGAGAGAGAGAGCTAGGGAGAGAGAGAGAGAGCTAAGGAGAGAAAGAGAATGTAGGGAAAGAGAGAGAGAGACAGCGCTATAGGGAGAAAGAGAGAGAGTTTTAGGAAGAAAGAGAATGAGAGCTGGAGAGAGAGAGAGAGAAATCTTAACAGTGCACCATCTTTTCCATTTTTTTTTCCTCCGGCGGCGAGAAGTATCTCTTCTCGCAGGCGTCGAGATGGTCCCGTCGAAAGATGGTTCCCGGACGGAGAGATGGTTCGGCACCGGTCCCTTAGTCCCCCCCCCTTCGCCCTCGGCTCGCTCGGAACTCTCTCCCTTTCTCTCTTTTTGTCTTTTTCTTTCATTGTCTCTGTCTGTCTCTCTCTGTCTCTCTCTGTTCTCTCTGTTTCTCTCTCTCTCTCTCTCTCTCTCTCTTTCTCTCTCCCTCTTCCCTCTCCCTCTCCCTCTCCCTCTCTCTCTCTCCCTCTCCCTCTCCCCCTCCCTCCTCCCTCCCTCCCTCCCTCCCCCCCCCCTCACACACACACACAACACACACACACACACACACACACACACACACACACACACACACACACACACACACACACACACACACACTCGAAAATAGAAATATTGATATAGATACAGCTACATAGATAGATCCAGATATAAAGAGAAAGCATATGCTTTTGTTTGTTTTGTTTTGTTTGACCTTTGTTTGTTGTCGATCTGTTATTTTGCCCGTGATTTGTTAATTAACGTATTTATTGTGTGCATTGTCTTTGAAAAAAAGGCATTTTAATTGGATTTTATCTTTTGTAGTTGTGCTTTGGTCGGAATAACAGTGCGGATTTATCATCGCTGTTATTTATACAAAGTGCAAATAATCAAATTCATTAACATAACGAGTGTCCGTTGTTGTTATGCCATCGTTATAGCTGGGTGGGCGCCGTTTCGATTATCGTAATTTATCGTTCGTTGGCTCCGTCAGTGCATTGGAAATGTTCGGTCAGCGAGTGGTGTTATTTTTATTTTCTTTATATATGGTTTTGTTATTTGTTATTTGTTATTTTGATTTTCTTTATTTATGGTTTTGTTATTTGTTATTTTTTAAATTTGATTTTCTTTATATATGGTTTTTTTTCTTTATTTATGGTTTTGTTATTGTTATTTGTTTATTTTATTTTCTTTGTTATGGTTTGTTATTTGTTATTTGTTATTTTTTTAATTTGATTTTCTTTATATATGGTTTTGTTATTTGTTATTTTTTTAATTTTATTTTCTTTATATATGCTTTATTTATGGTTTTGTTATTTATTTGTTTTATTTTATTTTCTTTGGTATGGTTTTGTTATTTGTTATTTGTTATTTGATTTTCTTTATTATGGTTTTGTTATTTTTTTTTATTTTGATTTTTTATTATATGGTTTGTTATTTTTATTTTGATTTTCTTTATTTATGGTTTTGTTATTTGTTATTTTTATTTTGATTTTCTTTATATATGGTTTTGTTATTTGTTATTTGTTATTTTTTATTTTCTTTATTTATGGTTTGTTATTTTTTTTATTTTGATTTCTTATATATGTTTGTTATTTGTTATTTTTTTTTTTGATTTTCTTATATATTTTTGTTATTGTTATTTTTATTTGATTTTCTTTATATATGGTTTTGTTATTTGTTATTTGTTATGTTTTTATTTGTTATTTTTTATTTGATTTTCTTTTGTTTTGTATTATGTTTATGTTATTTTTTATTTTGTATGGTTTTGTTATTTGGATTTTCTGGTTTTGTCATTTAGTATTAACACTTTTTGTTGTAATTATTTAGTAGGGGTGATTGATTGAGGTTATTGTAGTCTTTATATGTGGGTTACTTGTTTTAATATCATTACCAGCGAGGTAAAAATAAATTAAATGAAATGTATTAAAGATATTAATCGGGGTAGAGGGGGTGAGGGGGTGAGGGGTGAGGGGGTTAGAGAGGTGGGGTAGGAGAGGGGGTGAGGGGTAGAGGGATGAGAGGGTGTGAGGGAGTGAGGGGGTGGGAGGAGATAGAGGAGGATGGGCATAATGGGGAAGAGGTTGGGGTGTTAAAAGTATGAAACCGAAAAGGGGAGGAAATGTGAAGGTTGAGAGAGAGCGAGAGAGAGAGAGAGAGAGAGAGAGAAAGGTAAGAGGGGAGGGAATGGGATTATGTTGGGGATGGGGGGGGGGGAAGTCCCTTAATTCCCAGGAATGAGGAGGATTATTGAGTGATGTGTTGGGTGGAGAGATTGTGCGAGGAAGGGCATTTTTTCCCCTCACTTTTTCCCCTCACACTTTTCCCCTCATATTTTTATTCTCTTGGAAATGGGCGTTTGGGGGCGTGTGTGTGTTTTGCTCATTATGATAATGGTAGACTCAATGGTAATGGTAATGGCGGACACGGCATTAAGGAGTAACGAATGAGAAATGTAATGATAATAAAAGGGTGTGTTTTATTTTCAAGCGCAGTGGATTTTTTGTTGTTGTTGTTGTTGTTAATGTTGTCTGTTCATTTGCTTATTTATTTATTTGTATTCTGTAGATAATGAGTATCGTTTATATGCATTATGATTATTAACTTTTTTTTGTTCGTGTATGTGTGTTTATGTGCGTGCGTGTGTGCGTGTGCTGGCTGTGTCTGGCTGTATCAACTGTGTGGATACAGCATCTCATTGTCTGTTGATCGCTTGATTATACAAACCACTCGCTTCGGAAGATAAAAGAGAGAGAGGGAGAGGGGAGAGTGGCGAGAGGGAAAGAGAGAGTGGGAGAGGGAAAGAGAGAGTGGGAGAGGGAAAGAGAGAGTGGGAGAGGGAAAGAGAGAGGGGGAGAGGGGAAAGAGAGAGGGGAGAGGGGAGGGAAAGAGAGAGTGGGAGGAGGGAAAGAGAGAGTGGGAGAGGGGAAAGAGAGAGAGGGGAGAGAGAGAGAGGAGAGAGAAGAGGGAGAGAGAGAGAGGAGAGAGAGAGAGAGGGAGGGAGAGAAAGAGAGGGAGAGGGAGAGAGGGAGAAAGAGAGAGAGAGAGAGAGAGAGAGGGGGAGAGAAAAGAGAGAGAGGGGGGGAGAAAGAGAGAGAGGAGAGGGGAGGAGAGAAGAGAGAGAGGCAGAAAGAGAGAGAGAGAGGAGAGATAGAAAAGAGATACAAGCGTGGTAGAAATACCGCTGTATTCGGAAAGGAAAAATAGAAGCCTGTGATTTAACTGTATTCGTGTTGTCGACTGATTGGATTTCGTCCGTTGTATGCGTCGGCGAGGGCCTTCGTTGTACTTAAATATCGTTGGTTTAATTCCGGTGTTGGGTCTGGTTCTGGTGCTTTGTTTATTTTGTTTTTTCTTCTTCTTCTTCTTCTCCCACTGTCTTTTTCGTTCTCGTTTTTTGTATTTCTATTTTTTTTTTTTTCATTTTCTCTCTTACTGTCTGTCTTCTTTGTTTCCTTTGTGTGGCTCTCTCTCCTCTCTCTCTCTCTCTCTCTCTCTCTCTCCTCTCTCTCTCTCTCTCTCTCTCTCTCTCTCTCTCTTCTCTCTCTTTCTCTTTCTCTTTTCTCTTCTCTTCTCTTTCTTCTCTCTCTCTTCTCTCTCTTCTCTCTCTCTCTCTCTCTCTCTCTCTCTCTCTCTCTCTCTCTCTCTCTCTCTCTCTCTCTCTCTCTCTCTCTCTCTCTCTCTCTCTCTCTCTCTCTCTTCTTCTCTCTGTCTTCTCTGTCTCTCCCTTTCTTGTATAGGAATGATTAATAGTTTACTGCAGGGAGATGTAAATGGGACAAGTGGATGTTGAAAATACATTTAATTCCTTTTTTTTATAGAGAGAGTGGGGGGGGGATGTGTGTGTGGGGGGGGGGATGGGTATGTGGGTAGTGGATTTACGTTCCTTTTTGAATTGATAGAGGCATTATTGCGGATTGTGTTTGTAGAGTGTGAGGCGTTTTGGCGCGTGAGCGTGTGTGAGCGTTTGTGAGTGTGAAGTGTTGAGTGTGAAGTGAAGTGTGAATGAGTGTGTGTGAATTGTGTGAGTGTGAAAGTGTGTGTGTGTGTGTGTGAGTGTGTGTGTGTGAGTGTGTGTGTGAGTGTGTGTGAGTGTGTGAGTGTGTGAGTGTGAGTGTGTGTGTGTGTGAGTGTGTGTGAGTGAGTGTGTGAGTGAGTGTGTGAGTGAGTGTGTGAGTGAGTGTGTGAGTGAGTGTGTGAGTGAGTGTGTGAGTGAGTGTGTGAGTGAGTGTGAGGTGAGTGTGTGAGTGAGTGAGTGAGTGAGTGAGTGAGTGAGTGTGTGAGTGAGTGGTGAGTGGGTGAGTGAGTGAGTGTGTGAGTGAGCGTTGAGTGTGAGTGATGTTCTGGGGATAGTGGAATGGGTTCATTGTTATGGTGGGGTGGATGGTGATGTGCTGGTTGTGGTGCGGTGGTAGGATGGTGGGGATGTGGTGGTTGGGGACAGCGAAGAATGTTCTTTGTCATAGGAGGGGATGGTGGCGAGATGGTGAGTTGATGGTGATGTGGATTCGAGGGATAGTGAGGTTTGGTAATTGTTATGGTGGGGTGGATGGTGTGACGGTAGGGTGGGTGACGTGATGTGGATTCTTGTGACAGAAGTATTAATCGTTATCGAGTGCGGATATGGTACGTAATGCTATGATGGGAAGGTGAGGTATGAACCGTATTCATGTTGACAAATGTAGAAAAGGTATGAATAAAATGGATATCATCACAATACAAGAGATGTATTTGACCGGTTTCGATTCTGTCTTCGTTAGAAATACGGGACATGTAATACATGTATTTCTGACGAAGATATAATCGAAACCGGTCAAATACATCTCTTGTATTGTGAAGATATCCATTCTCGTTCATACCTTTTCTACAAGGTTGAGGTATGGTGATGTGGAATCTGGTGATCTGAGATGGTGATGTGGAATCTGGTGATGGTGACGTGGAATCTGGTGATGGTGACGTGGAATCTGGTGATGGTGACGTGGAATCTGGTGATGGTGACGATGTGAAATCTCGTGGTATGGTGACCTGGTGATCTGGTGATGGTGACCGTGGTGATGGTGACTGGGATTCTGGTGATGGTGACGTGATTCTGGTGATGGTGATGTGGATTCTGGTGAGCTGATGTGGATTCTGGTGATGGTGCATGTGGATTCTGGTGATGGTGATGTGGATTGTGATGTGATTCTGGTGATGGTGATGTGATTCTGGTGATGTGGATTCGTGAATTCTGGTGAAGGTGATGCGGATTCTTGGTGATGGTGATGATTCTGGTGATGGTGACGTGGATTCTGGTGATGGTGACGTGGATTCTGGTGATGGTGACGTGGATTCTGGTGATGGTGACGTGGATTCTGGTGATGGTGACGTGGATTCTGGTGATGGTGAGGAGTTTCCGTGGTGGAAGGGAAGATGAGTGGGGATTGGTTTGTGGCTGGTGTGGTGACGGGGTGGTGATGGCGATGGTGATGGTGGGGTGCGTTAACTTCCGTAGTGAAGGGTATGGTGAATGGTGAGTGGGAAGTTGCCGGTGACCTTTTGATTGTCTTTTTTTATCCAAGCTATTTAATACAGTTGATTTATTTATTGTGATTGAAAAAAATAAATAAAATGCCTTGTGTCACTGATGATAGTGATAGTCATATAATAGGATTTCAGTAATCTTAATCTCTTTTATTTTGTTCAATTATCTTGGTCAGTTATTTTATAAAGTTGATAATCCGTGCCTCTTCCAATTAGCCACTCTGTTATTCCGCGTTGGCACTGCCCATCCCCCTTGGCACCGCCCGGAGGCACTGGCAGATCGTGGTATTCCGAAGTACACTTTTTGAAAAATATTTTCTGTTTTTTTTTCTATTTTCTTTTTCTTTTATGGTGATGATGAGAGGAGGATAATGATGAGGGTGATGATTAAGAGGAGGATAATGATGATGGTCATGATGAGTATAATGGTGATGATGATAATGGTGGTGATGAGGATAATGATGATAATGGTGATGATGAGGATAATGATGATAATGGTGATGATGAAGAGGAGGATAATGATGAGGGTGATGATTAAGAGGACGATAATGAAGATGGTGATGATGAGTATAATGGTGATGATGATAATGGTGGTGATGATGATAATGATGATAATGGTGATGATGAGGATAATGATGATAATGGTGATGATGGTGGTTGGGGATGGGTGGGGGATGCGGAAGGGAATGGGGAGGATGGGAAGGGGAAGGGAGGATGGGATGAGGAAAGGGAAGGGGAAGGGGATGGGGATAGGGAAGAGGAGGATTGGGTGGGGAGGGGGAGTGGTGGTAGGGTAATGGGGAAGGGTGCCGTGGGGATACGGACGGGGGGAGGATGGGAGGATGGGAAGAGGAAAGGGAAGGGGAAGGGGATGGGTAGGGAAGAGGAGGATTGGGTGGGGAGGGGAGGAGTGGTAGGGTAATGGGGAAGGGTGCCGTGGGGATAAGGACGGGGGAGGAGGGGAGGATGGGGATGCGGAAGGGAAGGGGAAGGGGAAGGGGAGGATAGTATGGGGAGGGGAGGAGTGGTAGGGTAATGGAAGGGTGCCGTGGGGACGGACGGGGGAGGAGGGGAGGATGGGGATGGGAAGGGAAGGGGGAGGGATAGTATGGGGAGGGAGGAGTGGTGATAATGGGAAGGGTGCCGTGGGTACGGACAGGGGAGGATGGGAGGATGGGAAGAGGAAAGGGAAGGGGAAGGGGATGGGGTAGGGAAGAGGAGGATTGGGTGGGGGGGAGGAGATAGGTAATGGGGAAGGGTGGGGATAAGGACGGGGGAGGAGGGAGGATGGGGATGCGGAGGGAAGTGGATATGAAGGGGAGGATAGTATGGGGATGGGAGGAGTGGTAGGGTAATGGGGAAGGATGCCGTGGGGATACGGACGGGGAGAGGGGAGGAGGGGGATGGGAAGGGAAGGGCGATAGGAAGGGGAGGATAGTATGGGAGGGGGAGGAGTGGTAGGGATAATGGGAGGTGTGCCGTGGGGTACGACAGGGAGGATGGGATGGGAAGGGTAAGGGGAAGGGGATGGGGATAGGGAAGGGGGATAGTATGGGAGGGTATAGACGTGGGTATTAAGGGGGAGGAGGATTGGGATGGGGAGGGGGGAGGAGGGGGAGGATGGGAATGGGGGAAGGGGGGAGGATGGGGATGGGGGATGGGAATGGGGGAGGGAGGATGGGATGGGAATGGGGGGAGGAGGGGAGTTAGGCTAGTAGATTTATCACGGGCGAATAGATCCGTGTGAATTAATCCGTCTGTAATTGAATGTTACTGGAATTTAAACCCCAGATTTTTATTTATTATTATTATTTTTTTTATTTTTTTTTACATTTAGGTATTTATTATTAATATTTTTTTTATGTATCTGTTCTTTTTTGTTATTTGTTAACAGGGAATTGGTATTGAATTCTTTGGTTTTGTTGAAATTCTTTTGTTTGTTTGATGTTATTCTGTGATTGAATTTTAGACTCCTCCCCCCCCCCCCCCTTGTTAGTTTCTTTTCCGTCTCTTCCATCTTTTCTTCTTCCTGTTCTTTCTTCTCCTATTCTCATTCCTCTTCTTCTTCATATTTCCCTTCCCATCTCCTTCATCTTCCCTTTCTTATTCTCTTTCCATCTCTTTCCTCTTCCTCTTCTTCCTTTCACTCCCTACTCCTTCCCTACAACCCTCACTCTCACCCCTTTTCCTCACCCTACGTCCAACATCCCTTTCTCTCAAGCTTTCCTTCATCCGCACCCCTCTCCCCTGAGCCCTTTCCCCTCTCCCTCCTCCCTCACCCCTTTCCCCTGAGCCTTCTCCGCACCCCTCTCCCTTACCCCTTCCCCCTCTCCCTCTCCCTCACTCTCACCCCTTCTTCCGCCATCCCTCCCCTCACCTCCTTTCCCCTCTCCCTCGCCCCCACCCCTTCCCCATCCCTTCCCCTCACTCTCACCCCCTTTTCCCTCTCCCTCACCCTCACCCCCTTCCCCCCCCCATCCCTTCCCCTCGCTCTCTGTGTAAAGCAGTATCGCGCCAGTGCCTCCATAGCCCCCTTTTTTTTCCCGTGTCTCTTTTATTTCCCCTCTTTTTCTCCTCCCCTGATCCGCTTAAATGTAAATTTTCGCTGATTCGGACGTGTACGAATTAAGATTTCGGCATGGCGGCGTCTGGAAATGTTGGTTGTGCGGGGAGGGGTGGGGGTGGGGGGGAGGGGGGGGGAGGGATGATGCAAGGCCCACACTTTTATTTTTTGGTGTGTGTGTGTTTGTGTGTGTGTTTGTGTGTGTTTGTTTGTGTGTGTGTTTGTTTGTGTGTGTGTGTGTGTTGTTTGTGTGTGTGTGTGTGTGTGTGTGGTGTGTGTTTGCGTGTGTGTGTGTGTGTGTGTGTGTTTGTGCGTGCGTGGTGTGGTGTGTGTTGTGTGTGTGTGTGTGCTTTCCGTATATATGTATGTGACGGAACGTGGGGGAGAGAGAGAGAGAGAGACGGACAGAGAGAGAGAGAGCAGAGAGAGAGAGAGAGAGAGAGAGAGGAGAGAGAGAGAGACGGGACAGAGAGAGAGAGAGACAGAGAGAGAGAGAAGGGGGGGGCGGATATTTTTGCATATGGGTGCTACAGACATTTTTCACTGTAGGGCATTCGGTTGCGTCTGTGTACTTTTCATTAGGATTTTTGAGGGGAAAGGATTTCAGTTTTTTTGAAAGGGATTTACGTTTTTTTTTTTTTTTTTTTTTTCTTTTTTTTTTTGAAGGGGAGAGTCTCATGATTCTGTTCTCGTGAATTAGTGCAAGTGAACAGGAGAGGGGGGAGGAAGGATTTGAGGAAGAGTGATGATAGGGAAGGAAAAGAGTCATTATTATCATCATCATTCATCATCACCATATCATCATCATATCATCATCATCATCATCATCCCACATCATTCATCATCATCATATCATCATCATTATCATCATTATCATTATTACCATCATCATCCACCATTATCACTATTACCACCATTATCATTATCATTATTACCACCATCACCATTATCACCATTATCACGTACATGGTTACAAAAAGTATTGTTCATTTGGGAAAAAAATGAAGTATGGAACCTTTTTTTTTCATTGTGTATCCGATCTTTTATTTTCTATCGTTTAACCATAAAATAAATCTATATTTGGACACGTTTTTTTTTCTCTTTTTCTTAATAATTTTGTATATATATCTGTGTAATTTTGTTAATTTCGTTGGCATAGCTAATTACCATTTCTGATTCCTTGTGTTTATTTCAAGAAAAGAATTAGAATTTTTTGCAGTCTGTTTGTGCAGGTTCTTTGGCATTGTTTTTAATGTTTGTTTGTTTGTTTGTTTTTTGCAGGTTGGTCTGGCGTGTGTTTAGTCGTTGTTTTGAAGTGCTTGTGGAAGGTAAGTTTGAGAGAGTTTATGCTGAGAGCGAGATAAAGAGATACAAAAAAAGACATAGTGGGAGAGAAAGAAATAGGAAAGAGAGAGAAGAGAAAAAAGAAGGTAAGAGAAAGAGAATTGTGGGTGAAGAGGAGGGGCAATGAGGGCAAGAGAGATATAAAAGAGAGAAAGAGGAGAGAGAGAAAAAAAATAGGTGTGAAGAGAAGAGAAGAGAAGAGAAGGAGAAGAGAAAGAGAGAAAAGAGGTGTGAAGAGAAGAGGAGAGGAGAGGAGAGAGAAAGAGAGAAAAGAGGTGTAAAGAGAAAAACAGAAGGAGAGAGAAAGAGAGAAAAGAGTGTTAAAGAGAAGAGGAGAGGAGAGCGAAAGAGAGAAAAGAGGTGTAAAGAGAAAAGAGAAGGAGAGAGAAAGAGAGAAAAGAGGTGTAAAGAGAAGAGAAGAGGAGAGGAGAGGAGAGAGAAAGAGAGAAAAGAGGTGTAAAGAGAAAAGAGAAGAAGAGAGAAAGAAGAAGAGGTGTAAATAGAAGAGGGGGGGCAGGGGGGGCAGGGAAGAGGAGCGTGTTCTCTCTCTCTCTCGAGGATCAAAGGATACGATGAGTGATGTTCTTTTTAATGCTGGGAATTCGTTCTCTCCTCTCTGTCCCTTTGTTCTTATCCTCTCTCTTTTATCTCTTTGTCGTCTTTGGGGCCCCCCCCCTCCCCCCTCCCCCTTTTTTTTTTTTCTTTCTTTTTTCTTTCTTTTTTTCTTTCTTTTCTTTCTTTTCTTTCTTTCTTTTTCCTTCCTTTCTTTCTTTCTTTCTTTCTTTTCTACCTCGTCTCGTTATTATTTTTTTCGTGTTCTTCGTTTTCTTCTTGTTCATGTCTTCGCAGTAGACGGGACTGTTTTTTTTCCCTTTTCTTTCGGTCACCTGTTCTCCCCTTTCTCCAGTTCCCTTGTTCATTTTCTATCGCACTTTCCTCATTTCTCCTTCGTTTTTCTCATCCTTTCCTTCGTCCGAATCGTTTCAGGGTGTACTTATACCTTACTCTCTTCTTTTCCTCTATTCCCCAAGTTCTCCTCTTCCTCCTTATTCTCCTGTTCTCCCCGTTTATCCTACCCCCCCCCCCCGTTGTTTCCTCTTCTCCCCTATTCCGCAGGTTTCCCATTCTTTCGTTCTTTTCCTGTTCCTCTATTCCCCTGTTTCCCCAGTTCCCCGCTTTCTTCACTCCCGTTCCCCCTGTTCCCCTCTTTCTCCCCTCTTCTTCTCTGTAATCCCTTCTTTTCCCCTTATTCCCCTGTGCCCCTCTTTCCTCTACTCCTATCTCCTCTTCTCTTACTCTTTTCTCCTCTGCTCCCATTTCTCTTCTCATCCTCTATTCTCCTCTTCCCTCTCTTTCTCTCCTCTCTCCCTCTCCCTCTCTTCCTCTTCCTCTCTTCCTCTCTTCCTCTCTTCCTCTCCTTCTCTTCTCCCTTCCGCCGCCTACAGTGTCCCCCGCTCGAGTGCTCCTTCCCGGGGTGTTTTAGAAGGCTTTGTGGCCGTAAGTCTCCGGCGCCCTGGTGTTGGGTTTTCGCCTTAGGGGCCGGGGTTGGAGGGGTTGAGGGGGGGAAAGGGGTTGGTGGGGGCAGAGGGACGGAACAGGGGTTGAGAAGAGCAGGGGGGGGAAGGGGGGGAGGGGAAGGGGTTGGGTTGGATGGGGGGGGGAGGGGGGTTGAGGGGGGGGAAGGGAAGAAGGGAGGGGTGGGGGGGGTTGGACGGGGGAAGGGGGGAAAAAAGGGGAAGGGGCGGGAGGGAAGGTTTGGAGAGGGAGGGGGAAAGGGGAAGGTGGTTGGGGAGGGGGGGAGAGGGTAGAGGGGAAGGGGAGGGGGAGGGAGGGGGAGGGTTGGAGAAGGAAAAGGGAGGGGGGGGGGTTGAGGGGAGGTGGTTGGGTGGGGTAGAGGGTGGGTTAGAGGGGTGTTAGGAGGGGGAGGGAGGGGTTGGTGGGTAAAGGGTTTTGAGGGGGAAAAGGTCGAGGTTGAGTTGGGGGTAGAAGAGCTTTGAGGGGGGGGGGGGGAGCAAGGACCCTCTCAAGTACAGAAAAATTAGCCCGAGGAGGAAAAAGACTTTGAGGAAGAAGTTGAGTTTGGCGAAGAAAAAAAAAAAATAGTTTGAAGAAAAGAAGAGTAAAGTTATGGTATATGGTTATAGGGTATTGGGGGTGGGGGGGGGGTGGGTGGGGTGGGAGGGGGTGGGGGTGTAGCGATGTCGTATAATATGCTATAGAAATTGGAGAGGGACATTTCATGATGGAGGTTTTGAAGAAGAAGAAAAAAAGAGAGAGAGGGGAGGAAAAATTATAAGAGTTTGGAAGGGAAAAGTCATTGGGAATTGAGAGGGGCCTTTCTATGGTTTGATAATGGGGGTAAGGGAAGAAAGGGAGAGGGAGAGCGCAGAGCAGACAGAGAGGAGACAGACAGACACAGACAGACACACAGACAGACAGACAGACAGACACACAGACAGACACACAGACACACAGACAGACACACAGACACACAGACAGACACACAGACAGAGCATAGATCAGCGTAATTACGGGGAATAGACGATAGAGTAGTATAGAGAAGGGAAAATGCAGTGATGGGATAGACAGCAGACAGACAGATAAAGGACAAATGTAACTAAGTTAGACTAGAGGAAGGTGAGCGTAGACAGAAGAGGGTAGGAGGAAAGGAAGAGAACGTGATATTAAGGAAGAAGAGAGAGAGGAATATTGAAGAAGAGAAAAAAAAAACAAAAAAAGAGGTAGGGGGAAAAAAAAAAAAGCGTGTAAAAATGAAGCAAATATAGAGGGGGAGAAGAAGAAGGAGAAGAGAAGAGGAGATGAAAGAAAATATAATAGTGAAAATTAAGAATACTGATCTAAAAGAGTGAAATTGGGGGCAAGAGGATGTCAGAAATTAGGGAGATCGAGCTGGCGGAAGAATATTTCAAGATGATTTGTGTGGAAAAGGTAGACGGGTAATGGCTGTGATGGAGGAGGTGAGAGGAGGAGGGTGGGAGGGAGGGGTGGTGGGAGGAGAGAAGGAGGAGGAGGAGGTGGGTGGGTTGGGGAGGAGGTGGGGGTTGGGGAGGAGGATGAGGAATGAATGAAGAAGGAAGGAGGAGGAAGAAGAAGAAGAGAAGAAGAGTGAGGAGTAGTAGTGATAAGGAGGGAGGGGGGAGGGATGGAGGATGAGGAGACTAGGGGAAAGGAAGGAGAGTAAGGGGGAAGAAAACTAATTAAGAAGAACAAGATGATGATGAGTAAGAAGAGGAGGAGGAGTAAGGGTAAGTGAGTAAGAGGATGAGGAGGAGGAGAAGAAAAAGAAAAGAGGAAGAGAAGATAAGAGTGAGATGAGAAGGAGAGGAAGAGGAAGGGGAGGAAAGGATTGAGGGAGGGAGGGAGGGAGAGAGGGGAGGGGGGGGGGGGCGGAGGTGAAAGATCCATGGCTGCATCTGTCTCCTAAAGTTCGCTTCTTATCTCATTACCATTCGCATCCTTAATTACCCCAATTTTCCAGGGAGTTCGCAGCAGCAGCAGCAGCAGCAGCGGCGTCCAGAAATATAACGTTAAAAAGATGCTGCTCACTTTTTTCTCCGTCCCTTCTTACCCCTCTCCCCTCCCTCTCCTCTCTATCTCCCTCCCTTCCTTCCTTCCTATCTGCCTTAAATCCCTCTTCCGTCTTCCTTTCTTCCTTCCCTCTCCCCCATCCTATCTCCCTTTTATCCCTCTCCCTTCCTTCCTTCCTCCCTTCCTATCTGCCTATCCCTCTCCTTTCTCCCTTATATCCCTCGTCCTCCTTCCTTCTTCCTTCGCTTCCTTCTCCTATCTCCCCTTCCTATCTCCCTTATATCCCCCTCCCTCCCTTCCCCCTGTACCTCTCCCCCCTTCCTATCCCCTTATATCCCTCTCTCTCCCTTCCTTCCTTATACCCTCCCTCTTCTCATCTTTCCCCTCCATCCCCCCATTTCCCCTCCCCTCATCCTCCTCTCCCCCTTCATCTTCTCTTTCCCGCATCTCCCCCTCCCCTCATCCTCCTCTCCCCTTCATCTTCCCCTCCCCTCTCCCAGCTCCTCCGAGAGACGGGGGGGAAAAAACCCTTGGAGTAGAATACTTTTATCCTTGCATTTTTCATCCGTTGGATTTATTCCTTTGATTACATTGTATGACAAGAACAGAACCTCTCCCCTACCCCCTCTCTCTCCTCCCCCCTCCGACTCCGCCTTCCGTCCCCTCTCTCTCCCTTCCTCCCTTCCTCCTCCCCTCCTCTCCTCCCTTCCTCCCCCTCCGCTCTCCTTCTACCTTCCTCCTCTCTCTCCTCTCCATTCTCCTCCCTCTCTCTCTCCCTCTTCCTCCGCCTCCCTCTCTCTCCTTCTCCCTTCCTCCTCCTCCCCCTCTCCTCCCCTCTCTGCTCTCCCATCTTCTTCCCCCCTCTCCCTCTGCCTTCTCCTTCACCTCTCCTCTCCCTCCCCACTCTCTCCTCTCCTCCCCTTCCCCCTTCGTAGAAAATGTAGCTTCTTTTTTTCTCCCCCTTTTCATTTTCCTTTTGTCATTGAATGTACTGTAGCTTGTTTGGGTCCATTTAATAAATAGTCGAAATTCGGAGAGAGAGAAAAAGGTTGGGAATGTTATTTCTTTTACATATTTGTGCAATGAATCTGGAAATTTCCCTCAAGTGCTGTTGTTGGACGGCAGGAGCACGAAGGGGTTTGAAGGGTTTCTCTTTTTCCCTTTTTCCTTCCACGTTTCTCCTTTTCCTTTTCTTCTCTTCGACCCTCTTTTCCCTTTACCCTCTCTTCCCCCTTCCTCTCCCTTTTCTTCCTCCTACCCTCTCTTCCCCCTTCCTCTCCCTTTCTTCCTCTTACCTTCTCCCTCTCTTCCCCCTTCCTCTCTCTCTTTCTTTCTCTTCCCTTACCCTTCTTTCCTAACACCGCCTCCCTCTCCCCCTCTCCATCTCTTCCATTTATCCCTATTCTCTATCCTTCTTTCACCTCACCCCTCCTTGTGGAAGGGGAGGGGCAGGGGAAGGGAGAATAGTTGGGCGGGTGAGGGGGGGGGGGGGAAGAAACTCCTTCTCTGAGTGACTTGAAAGTGAAAAACGATAGGAAGATATGTGTATATATGGGGGAAGAGAAAGAGGGGGCTAGGGAAGAGACGCACAGGCAGACAGGCGGACAATTACAGACAGTTCCAGACACGTCAATTACAGACAGACACTTCCAGACACGTAGGCAGACAGGCGGACACAGGCAGACAGCAGACAGGCAGACACTTCCAAACAGACACAGACACAGGCAGACACTTCCAAACAGACACAGACACAGCAGACACTTCAGACAGCACCAGGACACTTACAAACAGACACACAGACACACAGACAGACAGACACAGAGCAGGCAGACAATTACAGACAGCAGACACTTTCAGACACACTTGCAGACAGACGCACACAGACACAGGCGCGCAGACAAAGCCGAGGCCGAGCGCTTTTGCAGTTGATTATGGGTTCTGGTATAAGGTAGGGAGGGGAGGCGGGTGGGGGGGGATGGGTCGACAACACCATTGCGGTCAAGCGTGATGCTAACATGATACAGCGTGAGGGGGAGGGGAGAGAGGAGGAGGAGGAGGGGAAAAGGGGGAGGAGAGGAGGAGGCGGGGGGAGGGAGCGGTAGAGGAGGAGGAGGGGAGGAAGGAGGAGAGCGGGGAGGGCGAGGAGAAGAGGGAGAGGAGGGGGAAGGGGTGCGGGATGTGGGATGTGGGACGCTGCCTGTTAAACGTGCTGTATTATAATTAATCGTGATGTTTATTCGTGTTAGTATGCTGGCTCTGCAGATGGTATGTATGCGATGCGAGAGCTATGCTGTTTGGTACACACACACAGGGTACACACACAGGGTACACACACGCAGGGCAGGGGTGTAACGTGGCACGGGTGCACACGAGGTAGGATGTGCGCGGGACATGGCGCATCGTAGGAGTGGTGGTTGGCCCGGCCGCGGTGCACACGAGGAAGGGGTCACAGGGCATTGTACACTGTATCTTGTGTGCACACGAGATATAGTGCACACGAGATATAAAAATTCATTGGATCGGTCCTGGCACAATTTTGACAAACACGAGAAGCGGCGCACGCAGACACGTCACACACGCGAACGACATAGGAAATCACACACACACACACACACACACACACACACACACACACACACACACACACACACACCACACACACACACACACCACACACACACACAACACACACACACACACACACACACACACACACAACACCACACACACACAAAAAAAAAAAAAAAAAAAAAAAAAAAGAAGACAACTTGACAGGAAATGCATCGAACGGGGAAGGAGCGAAGGCGAGAGCACCGGAAACGGTTAAGATTCCGCGACTCGCCAAGCCACAAGGGAATCGTTTCTTGGAAAGACAATATTATCAGGCCAAGTAACTTTTTTTTTTCTTTTTTTTTTTGGGGGGGTTATCAGCCCAAGTATTTTTTTTTTCTTGGGAGGGGGTGAGGGGGACAAGGGAGGGGGGTTATCAGCCCAAGTATTTTTTTTTCTTAGGGGGAAGGGGTGAAGGGGGTTATCAGCCCAAGTAACTTTTTTTTCTTGGGGGGGGTGAGGGGGGGTAAGAGGGGGTGTTATCAGCCCAAGTAACTTTTTTTCTTGGGGGGGTGAAGGGGACAAGGGGGGTTTAGCTCAAGTTTTTTTTTTTCTTTGGGGGGTGAAGGGGGGTTATCAGCCCAAGTAACATGTTTGTTTTCTTGGCCGGAGAAGAAAATGTGAAGAGAGAGAGAAAAAGGAAGAGGAGATGGAGATCAAAAGTGCAGGAAGAGAGAAGGAAAAGATATAGAAAAAAGGAGGAGGAAGAGGAAGAGGAGCTGAAGGAAGTGTAGTAGTAGAAGGAGAAAGATATCAAGAAAAAGGAAGAGAGGGAAGGAGGAAGAGATTAGACCCAGGAGGAAGAAGAGTAAGGAGGAGGACGAGGAGGTAGTTAAAGAAGACCAAAAAAAAAAAAAGATTAATCCCGCTGCATATGCGAGAGATTTGGAATTAAATTATGCAAATGTTGGCGGGATGTGTTTCCTGCGACTGAAGTGACAGAATCGGATTTGTCGATTAGCCGCGCCGACGAACCCGCTTCCGGTCTGCTGTATTTCCCATATTGTCAACAGGAACGGAATTATCGGAGCGGGAATTATTATTTTTTGGGGGGCTTTTCCCTCTTCCTCTCTTCTCTCTTTTTTTTCTTTTTTCTTTTCTTTTCTTTTCTTTCCTTTCTTTTCTTCCTTTTCTTTTCTTTCTTTCCTTTCCTTTCCTTTCCTTTCCTTCCTTTCCTTTCCTTTCCTTTCCTTTCCTTCCTCTTTCTTCTTCTTCTTCTTTCTTCTTCTTCTTCTTCTTCTTCTCTTCTTCTTCTTCTTCTTCTTCTTCTTCTTCTTCTTCTTCTTCTTCTTCTTCTTCTTCTTCTTCTTCTTCTTTGCGTCCATGTTTTTCTTTTTGTTTGTTTGTTTGGTTGGTTTGTTATTTTTTCATGTCTTTTTTGTTTGTTTGTTTGTTTGCGGGTCTGCTGTATTTCCCATATTGTCAACAGGAATGGAATTATCGGAGCGGGAATCGTTATTTTTTTGGCTTTTCCCCTCTTCCCTCCTCCCCTCTTTTCTTGTGTTCTTTGTGTCCATGTTTTTTATTTTTCGTTTTTTTCGTGTTTTTTGTTCTCTTAGTTTTTCGTTCATTTTGTTCTCTTTCATGCTTTCTTTTCTTTTCTCTCTCCTTTTACTCTTTTCTTTCTCTTTATCTCTTTTCTCCTCTCTCTTCTTTTCTTCTTTTTATCTCTTCTTCCCTCTCTCCTCTTTACTTTTCTCCCCTCTTTCCTCTTTACTCGTATCCCCTCTCTCCTCTTTCCTCTTTTCTTCTTTTTATCTCTTCTTCCCTCTCTCCTCTTTATCTCTTCTTCCCTCTCTCCTCTTTACTTTTCTCCCCTCTTTCCTCTTTACTCGTATCCCCTCTCTCCTCTTTACTCTTTTCTCCTCTCTCCTCTTTCCTCTTTTCTCCGCTCTCCTCTTTCCTCTTTACTATATTCTCCTCTCTCCTCTTTACTCTTCTCCCCTCTCTCCTCTTTACTCTTTTCTTTTTATCTCTCTCCGTCCGTTTTCCCTTCTTTCCAGCCATCCCTACCTTCCGAGTTCCCAACCGCATTCACAACCACAACTACCATCGTTATTAACTCCAGCTGTGCACCTCCTATCCTCTCCTCCTTCTCTTCCTCCTCCTCCTCCTCCGCTTCCTCTTGCTTCACTGCCTCCTCCTATCTTTTCTCTTCACCCTCCCTATCCTTTCTAATTTTATTTTCCTCCTAACTCCCCTCTTTCCCCCTCTTCTCCGTTCTTCTTTTCCTTCTCCTTTTGCCCCTTCTTCCGGTCATGCTCCTCCTTCCCCATCTTCCTTTCCTCCTCCTCCTGTTTTTTCTGCTGTTGCTGCTGTTCTCCTTCTCCTCCTCCTCCTCCTCCTTCTCCTTCTCTACCTCCTGTTTTTTCTCCTCCTGCTGTTGTTGTTGCTGCTGCTGCTGCTGCTGCTGCTCCTCCTCCTCCTCCTCCTCCTCCTCCTCCTCTCTCCTCCTTCCTCCTCCTCCTCCTCCTCCTCCTCCTCCTCCTCCCCCTCCTCCCCCTCCCAACACCTACACCTCCTCCATCATCATTTCTCGGAATTGTTAGCATATGCATACTTACAAAAAAGTATTTTTTATTCATTTTTTTCATTCACTTTTTTTTTTTCGGGGCAAATCTCGTCGGACGCGAAAATCATAGCAGGATCTTTTCGGCGCGTGTCATTTCGCGCGAAATGTTCGAGATTGAAAGCAGTGCCTCGTGATTTTTTTTTTTTTTTCGCGAAAAAGCAAGCATTTCCGTGAGGTATTGGCGGGCGCGGAAGGTGGGGGTGGGGGGTGGGTTACGCGCGTACAAGAAGAGTAACTGTGAAAAGGTTAAAAAAAATGATGATAATCTCCGAGAGTTCTTTCTGGGGGGGGGTGGGGGGGGGGTTGTATTTTCGAGTGGAGAAATTCAGGTGCTGTGTTAATTAAAACAAGTTTGAATGGAGAGGGAAAATCCGGGATCTGGCGCGGTTTCAAAGGGAATCGAACATCCGAAAAAAAGAAAAGAGAACAAGAAAGAGGAAGAAAAAGAGAAAAAAAAATTGCTTGCGTAAATCTGCCGTAGAAAAGACCCTTGCGAGGAGAGAGAGAGAGCTTGCCTTGTCTCGGAATAATAGCTAGATTTAGGCGTGGTTGATTTGCGCCCAAAAGCCACGTAATGGGCGAGAGACCGGGAGCCATGTTTATGCGGTAAGTGCGAGATTTATCGGGTAATAATGTGCGAATCCCGCGAATTAGCGAAATGTGTTGGATAGGCGAGGTCGGAGAGAGAGAGAGCGAGCTACGTGCGCGATGGCGGAGGTGGGGGGGAGGGGTTGGGGGGTGAATGCGCGCCAAAATGTTAACGACTTCCAAGATGGCGGCTTTTGAGAGAGCGCGAGGTTATTTTGTTTATCGTTCGATCGTGATCACGTATTGTTGATTTATTAATGGGGTTGTATTGTTGTTGTGTGTATATATTTGTGACCCAGCGTCTCGCGCCTAATGAAAGATGGCAAGGCTTCCGAACCGATATAAATAAGGGAAAAAAAAAGGTACTGGGAGAAAAAAAATCACGTCCCACAATCGACTGCATTCCGCCATAATTTTTCTTGTTTTTTTTTTTTTCTTCTTTTGCCATCCGCCAAGGAAATACATTTGATAACGCCCGTGCGGAAATTGAATTATACTTTACCCTCGCGTAATGGGGTGGTATATTTAGAGGCGAGGGGGCGGTCGTAGTGGCTAAGTTGATGAATTATATCAATAAGGGGCGGAAATGGCGGGAGGTTGGGCGGCGGAAATTGGCTGGCGCTGAAGAGACTTTGGGCGGCGGGCGGGGGGGGTGGGTGGGCGGCAGGGGAAGAAGGGGAGAGGGGGAAAGGGGGGGAGGGGGCGTTGAGAAAGGCGCTGAATGGGAAATGAGGGGGGAGGTGTCGAGGTGGCTGATTTGGGGAAGGTGTGTGTGCGAGGCGAGTCGGGGTGGGGTTGTGGAGGTGTTTGTTGCGGGGGTGAGGGGTTGGAGGCGGGCTGGAACTAGGGTTGGTTGGCAGACGCAGGCGGGCGTGGTGCGGGGTGGTGGGTGGGGGTGTGGGTCGGGGTGGGTATAAGGGGGTGGCAGGTGGGTATAAGGGGGATAGGCGGGCTTGCCGTGTGTGTTGGACGATCGGGGTGTGGGTGGGTATAAGGGTTGGCAGGTTATGGGTATAAGGGTGGATATAAGGGGTTGGCAAGTGTGGGTATAAGGGTTTGGCAGGTGTGGGTATAAAGGATTGACAAGTGGGTATAAGGCGGGTATAGGGGTGGGGGGTTGGGTAGGAATTGGCGACATGGTTGTTAAACTTATGTGGATGTGGATGAGAGGGGATGCGAATGAGTATTTAATATTTAATGATAGTCGATAATAAGAATGAAAATGTGTTTGTCTGTTTTGCAAAGTTGTTAGTTGTTATAATTATCGTTTGTCAGGTTGTTTGTGATTGTATTTGGAAAAAAAAAAGATTTTTTTAAAAATTGTGGTATGTACTATATGGCGTTTTGCGAGTTTGATTGTGAATCGTAATTTTAACCTGAATTAGCAAGTCGTTGATTTCGCTTTATGTAATTGGGCAATTGGGGTTGTTTGGTAGTTAGTAAAATGGTTTGATTTTCGCGAGCTCCCTTCGTGGAAAGAGAATAAGAGAATGCGAAATATAACGGCAAAAGTACAAGAATTGCAATAGAACACAGACGTAGATAACCTAGAGGGGAAAGGGAAGAAACGTAGGCATGTAGGAAAAATGGGAAGAAATAAAGAAAAAAAGGAAACCATCAGAGACACATCGTATACGCGTGCGATATTTTTTTCTTCCCCGCTTCTGTATTCTTGTTTGCCCCCTGTCTTCCCTCGCCCGTTTGTCATGTTCTTTTCCACCTCGCCTCTGTTCATTACGTTCTTCTCCTACGCCCACTCCTCGTGCCCCACCTCCTTCCTCCCCTTCCTTCTCGCTGTCTTTTCCTTGTTTCTCCTCCTTCCTCTCTCTCCGCTTCTTTCGGGGTTCTTTCTCTTGTTTCGTGCGCTCCCTCTCTTCTCCTTCCTATCTATGTGTCCTTTCCTTGATTTTCTCGCTCTCCCTCCTTCTCTCCCCTTCTTTCTGTGTCTTTCTTGTTTTATCCTTCTCATGTTGGGTGTTAGTTGTGCCGCGCTTCTTCTTCAGTTTCCTCTCCTCTTTCTTTTGTGTACTCTCTTTGCCTGTGTGTTTTCTTCCTTTCAACCTCTCCCCCTTGCCGGTGTTCATCAACCTCTCGCTCCTCCTGCATCTGCCTCTCTAGTCTCTTTCATCTCTGTCTTGCTGCTCCGTGTTGCTGCACCTGTCGTGCGTGCAGTGCGCGTGATTTTTCTTTTTCTCTTCTGGGGTCCCTCCCCCCCCTTCCCTTACATCATCCTGAATGAAACTGGTAAATAAAGAAACCAGGGAAGGGGGAGGGGGGAGGGAGAGGGGGGGAGGGGAGGTTGTTTGTAAAAAGAAGGGTCGTGTTGTCTGAGCAAAACAGAAGATCCCGTCCCCTCTATCCTTCCTCCCCTCTTCTCCCTTTTTCTCCCCTCTTCCTCCCCTTCCTCTCATCTCTCCTCCCCATTCTTCTCTCTCTCTCTCTCTCTCCATCTCTCTACTGCAGTGTGTTTGTCGACTCTCTCACGATGTCTTCTATTGTCTCTTCTCTTTCTCTCTTTCATCTCTCTCTCTCTCTCTCTCTCTCTCTCTCTCTCTCTCTCTGTTCTTCTCTCTCTCCTCTCTTAGTGCTGCGGGTTCTCCTTCTCCTCTTCTCATCTGGGTTGAGTTCATTTGCGTTCTCTCTCCTCTCTCTCTTTTCTGTGCTCTTCTCTCTGTCTGCTTTTCCTCTCAGGTTCGAACTCCATCTCTCTATTTACCGTCTCTGCGTTACCTCGTCTTTTCTCTGCGTTTTAGCGGGATCTCTCTCTCTGGCGCGTTCTTCCTCTCCCTCTCTCTCTCTTTTTCCTCTCCTCTCTCTCTCTCTCTTCTCTCCGATTTCTTATATCGTCGTTCCATGTTCTGTCTTCTACTCCAGTGTGGCTTCGCGTTCTGCGAGATCTGATCCTCCTGATTTTCTAATCCTGGGTAGCGTAGTGCTCGCTCCCGTTGCGGTCGGGGATCGTGTGAGCTTTAATATCCTGTCTGCTCAATCTCCTCCTCCCTCCAATCATACACCAGTTCATCTCTCCCTCCCTCCCTCTCTTCCCTCTTCCTTTCGTCCTCCCCACCCCCATCCCTATCCATCTCTCTCACATCTCTCTATCCGCTCCCTTCTCTGCTCATCTCTCTCTCTCCTCTCTGTCGACGTGTTCTCTCTCACTCCTCCTCATCTGTCTCTCTTACTTCTTCTCTCATCTCTCGCTCTCGTTTCGTTCTCCAGAGTCTCTCCTCTTTCCTCTCACTATTTCCCCCCTCTCGTGTATTCGTCTACTCACACTTTCCATTCCTTCTCATTTCTCTCTCTTCTTCTTCTCCTCTCTCTCTTTCCCTCTCCTTTCTTTCTTCCTTCTTTTCTTCTCTTTCCCCTCTTTATCTACTTATTTCCGCTCGTTTCCCCAGATCTTTCCGCTGACTCTTTTGGTTCTACCCCTCGCCTCCCCCGTCTTCTTCGTTTTTTGCGCCCGCTCTTCTTTTCTCTCTCCCTCTCTCTCTCTTCTCTCTCTCCTCTCCTCTCGCGTTCCGCCTCCTCTCTTCTGCCCATGCCACTTTCCTCTTATCCTTCTTCTTTTCTCTTTGTGTTTCTCTCCTTCTTCATCGTCTCGCATGCGCTACGTCCGTCAGTCCATCCCGCGTCCTTGTCTAATCTCTCGCTTCCCTCCACTTCGGTCTCCTCATCCATGACTCCTCGTTATTCTATATCTCGTTCTTCTCATCTCCTCTCTCCTGTCCTCCAGACGCTTCCTCCACCTGCCTCGCCGATCTTCTCTCTCTCTCGCTACCTCATCTTCCTTTTCTCGTTCTCTCCTCTTCTCCATCGCGTCCGTATCTCTTCCACATTATTCAATCTTATCTCCCTCATACCTCCCCTTCCCTTTCTCTCTCTTCTCTGCCTTCTCTCCTCAACTCGCTACCCTCCTCCTCTCACTCCTTCCCTCCTCTCTTCTCTCATACCCCTCATCCTCTTCTTCACCCCCTCCTTATCCCTCTCCAATCGCCAACTCCTTATCTTCCCTCCCCCACCTTTCCTTTTCATCTCCTTTATCTTCCCCACTCCAGATCTCCTCCCCCTTGCCTCCTCTCATCTCCCTTTTCACCACTCTCTCTTTTTCTCTTCTCCCAATTTTCTTCCACTCCCAGCCTCATCATCTCCTCCTATGCTTCTTCCTTCTCCTCTCCTCCTCCTCCTCCCTTCTCCTCCCTCCTCCTCTCTCCTCCTCCCTACTCTTTACCTTACCCGTCCATCACCTTTCAGTTTCCTACTAACCCCCACTTCTCCTCCCTCCCCCTTTCCCTCTTATCTCTCCCACTCCCCCCCTTTCTTTCCTCTTACCTTCCCCCTCCCCTCCCTCCATTCTTCCCCTCTGAACCTTCTTCCTTCCTCCTCATCCTTTCATCTTCCCTTGCCTCCCCACCCCCACCCCCACCCCACCCTCACCCCACTCTAGTATGGGGAAAAGGTAGAGGGATAGGAGGTGGAGGGGGGTAGGAGGTGGGAGGGGAGGGGAGGGGGATGGAAATAGTAGGAGTGGGGGTGATGGAAGTTAAAGAGGGGGGGGGGGGAGAAGGGGGAATGGGATAAAATAGAAAGAAGAGAGGTAAAGAGAAAGAATTACCATGCAGAGAAAAAAGGAGAAATTGAAAGGAGAGATGGGATAACGAAACTATGGAAGGAGAAAGGAGGAGAAAACTTCGAGGAGAGAGGGAGATAGAGATAATGGATAACGACAGAGAGAGAAGAAAGGGGAAGCAGAGAAAGAAAGGTAAAAAAAAGAGGCGCGTAGAAACGGAGGATAAATTTCAAAAAAGAGAAGAGAAACAACGATAATAACAAAAATCGAACAGAAATTGAAAAAGATTTGGGAGATAGATTTAATAATATATATATAGATAGACAGATATATAGATAGATAGATAGATTAGATATATATATATATATATAGATAGATGATAAATAGATATAGATAGATCGATAGATAGATTAGATAGATAGATAGATAGATAGATAGATATAATAGATATAATATATACTATGTAAAATATAATTGTCATCGTCTCTACCACTTGTTGTTTATTTTGTTGTTTTTTTTTGTTGTTGTTGGCTTCAGTAATTGCCGTTGCTCTGACTCATGCCATGGCGAAAGCAGTCGACAAGGAGAACCCACATCAAGGCACATAAAGTCGAGAGGAAGAAAAACATGTTGAGATATTTTGAAACGTAAAAATGTAGAACGACTCGTTATATATAATGAACGGAGGAAGAGAGAGAGAGAGAGAAAAGAAATAGATCGAGAAGGAGGAGGAGGAGAACGAAGGGGGAGAGGAGGAAGAGAAGTTAAAAGATGAGGGAGAGGATAAGGAAGAGAGGGATGGGGAACAGGGGAGTAGATGGGAGAAGATAGAAGAGGGAGAGGAGGGAAAGGAATAAAAAGAAGACAGGATAATGATGATGATTATAATAATGATAATGATAATAATAATAATAATGATAATGATGATAAATTAAAATAATAGTAAAAGTAGCAATAATGGTGCACGGGTAATTAGTTGTTATGATTAATATAAAAGCAATTAATAATATTAATGATAATGATAATGATAATATAAGGATAAAATTAAGGAAAAAGAGAAGAACGTCCAAGAATAACTTAAGATAAATGAAGTTTAGAGGACGGATAATTAAAAAATGATAAATCATCAAGAAAATGATGGACACAAAAGAGAACAAGACTAAGTAAGAGAGAAAAGAAAGAGAAGAGAATAAAGAAAAAGAGAGAACAGACGAAGGCCAAGAACAGTCTTGGCGGGTTCACCCGCCCCACGGTCTCACCGGAGTCGAGGGATGGCCTCCTGTGGGCTGCGTGCGGTCGGTTGATTGACAGCCCGGTAATATTGGGGGTACCGATTTTCGAGGATGCCCCCCCCAACACCCACACACACGCTGGCCGCCCACGGCCTCCCCTATCGGACTTCTCTTCTCTCTCTCGTCTCTCTCTCTCTCACTCTCTCTCTCCTCTCTAGTCTCTCTTCTCTCTCTCTCTCTCTCTCTCTCTCTCGTTCTCTCTCTCTCTCTCTCTCTCTCCCTCTCTCCCTCTCCCTCTCCCTCTCCCTCTTCCCTCTCCCTCTCCCTCTCCCCTCTCCTCTCTCCCTCCCTCTCTCCTCTCTCCTCTCTCTCTCTCTCCTCTCTCTCTCTCGCTCTCTCTCTCTCTCTCTCTCTTCTCTCTCTCTCTCTTCTCTCTCTCTCCCCCCCCCCACGCCCTCTTCAGCCTCGGTTTCAGATTTGTTCATTTTCATTTCCCTAAGATTGTAAGATTTTGATACCCTCCTCTCCCCACACAACACCGATTTCAGCTTACACCACTCCTACCGATTTCAGGACGCCCGCACGCCCGCCCCCCCCCCCCCTCAGCCTCGATTGAGATTTATCCATTTTCATTCCCGTACGATGTAGATTTTCTACCGCCCCCCCCCCCGATTATCGATCTTTCCTTCCCGCGTTGTAGATTTTGCCCCCCCCCCACCGATTTCATGCCCCCCCCCTTCAGCCGCGATCAGATTATCCATTTTCATTCCGCACGATTGCAGATTTCCCTCATTTCAGTTTACATCTTTCTACCGATTATCCTTCTTCTCCTCCCTCTTTTCCTTCTTCTCCCCCCTCTTTCTCTTCTTCTCCCCCCTCTGTCCTTCTCCCCCTTCTTTCTCCTCCTTCCCCCTCTTTCTCCTTCATCTCGCCCTCTTTCTCTTCTTCTCTCCCTTCTTTCTCCTTCTTCTCCCCCTCCTTCTCCTTATTCTCCCCCTCCTTCTCCCCCCTTTTTTCCTTTCCTTCTCTCCCTCCTCTAATCCTCCCCTTCTTATCTCCTGTCCCCCTCCTCCTCCTCCTCCTCCTCCTCTCTCCCCCTCCTTTCATCCTCACGTTCTACCAACGCTTCACTCCCAAACGCGCGCCATTCCCCCAACACCCCTCAAAGACAATACCTTAAGACGACCATTAAATGCCCAGAAAACGCCAGAAACTAATATTAGTGAACACTAATATAAAGTTGATCCCGCTTTCCCTCGGATAAATTGGAGGAGTTTTCATACGGGGAGAGGGAGAGAGGGAGAGGGAGGGGAGAGGAGAGAGAGAGAGAGATGGGGGGGAGAGGGAGAGGGAGGGGGGAGGAAGGGAGGGGGGGAGAAGGAGAGAGGAGGGGGGAGAGGGGAGGGAGGGAGAGAAGGGGAGAGAGGGAGGGGGGGAGAGAGATGGGAGAGGGGGGAGGACGAGAGAGGAGAGGAGGAGAGAGGGAGAAGGGAGAAGAGAGGAGCGGAGAGGGAGGGAGAGAGAGAGAGGGAGAGAAGGGGAGAGAGAGGGAGAGGAGAGGGGGGGAGAAGAGGGGAGAGGAGGGAGGGGGGGAGAGAGAGGGAGAAGGGGAGGGAGAGAGAGGCGAAGGGGGAGAGAAGGAGAGGGGGGGAGAGAGGGAGAGAGAGAGATGGGGCGAAAGGGGGAGAGAGAGAGAGAGAGAGGAGGAGAGGAGAGATGAGAGGGAGGAGAAGGGAGAGAGGGAGAAGATGAGACGAGAGAGAGGAGAAGATGAGAGGGGGAGAAGGGAGAGAGGGAGAAGATGAGAGCGGGAGAAAGGGGAGAAGGAGAATGAAGAGGGGGAGAAGGGGGAGAGAGGGAGAAGAGATGAGAGGGGAGAAGGGATGAGAGGAGAAGTGGAGAGAGGGAGAGGAGGGTGGAGAGAGAGAGAAGAGAAGGGGAGAGAGAGGGAGAAGGGGAGAGAGGGAGAGGGGAGAAGGGGAGAGAGAGGAGAAGGGAGGAGAGGGAGAGAGAGAGGGAGGGGGAGAAGGGGGGGAGAGAGGGAGGGGGGAGAAGGAGAGAGAGAGGGGGGAGAAGGGGGGAGAAAGAGGGGGAAAGGGGAAGAGAGAGGGAGAGAGAGAGAGAGAGAGCGTGGCGGCCGGCCGGTGGTCGTCGTCCGTCCTTGTTTATTTTGTCTCGTGTAATTGGAATTTTATGGCTAAATAAATATTTTCAATTTCAATTTCAAACGGGCGAGCGGGACGTCTCCGGGAAGAAGGAAATGCGGTGGAAGGAGGAAGAGGAGGAGGAGGAGGAGGAAGAGGAAGAGGAGGAGGTGGTGGTGGAGGGAAGGGGGAAGAGGAATGAGAGGGAAGAATGAGCGAAACGGAGACGGACGAGAGAAAGAGTCAGAGGTGGAGGAAGAGGAGGAGGAGGAGGAGAAAGAAGGAGGAGAATAGAAATGGGAGATAAGAAATTGTATGTTTTTAGCGCGGCAGCGAGGAATTACGTAAGGAAAAAAGATAAAATAATGGCGATATTTTTCTCCGAAAGACAACGAAAACAACCCCTGATGCCTCTCTCCCCCTCT
>NW_020870422.1:157704-165204 GCF_003789085.1 Penaeus vannamei | reverse complement strand
GTGGTACAGAAAGGACAGGACACAAGGCACCTTCGGGGGCATAGCTGTATGCTTTAAAAGTAGTCTGCACGTCCAACCACTACAAGTGGAAATGCCTGACCACCTGGAGCTCTCGTTTTTCAAGTTCTGGAAAAAAACACGCAAGAAACCTCTCTCCTGTGTGTTTGCTACAGACCCCAAGTTATTCCTCCAGGATCACCTCGATTGCTCGCTTCATCAGCACCCACAGTGAAAATATCACACACTCGTTAGTGACCTGAACCAGTACCTGGTGGGCTAGATCGTTCGATGATCTGCTGGACACTTTTGGTCTGACCAACCATGTGGATTTTCCAACACACATATCAGGCTCATCACTTGATCCTATCATCACTGACTCCCTCCTGACGGCGCGGTAAACGTGTCAGTCTGTGGGAACCGTTGGCTCTTCTGACCACTTTGCCATCCTTACCAGGCTTAACATCAGACCTATGCGGGAGGAAAGCGTTTACACGCACAGTATGGCAATGGGGCAGAAGTAACTGGCAAGGCCTTCGTGATGCCTTAGATAAAACAAAATGGAATACCATCCTGGATAGAGATGTAGACGACCAAACTTTAGCTCTCACACGTCATCTAGTCACTCTCCAATCGGTCTTCGTACCCCACGAAGACTATAACAACCAGCCAATGGATCAACCTTGGTTTGGTCCTCACTGCAAAGCAGCTGCAGACAACAAAGCCAGGGCTTGGGTCAGCTACAAACGTAGCCCACCGAGCCGAAACAAGCAGCTCCACACTGCTGCCTGCTCAAGAATGAAGAGGGCACAGAAGTGGGCCATTGCACGCTGGAAGGAGGACCTGCGGACCAAGCTGATTGGTCAGTCAGTGGGAGGTAAATCCTGGTGGAGTTGCATTAAGCAACACCAGGGTTATGCGCCTGACGATGGTATCCCTCCTCTCGATAAGCCAGATGGATCTGTGGCTGCATCAAGCCAGGAGAAGGCAGAACTTCTCGCCAGCTACTTTTCGGGAAAAAATGACTGTCCTAAACCCGCCGTGCCGCCCCCTAGATTGTTACCACAGACTCGGTCACGGCTTTATAATGTGTCAATCTCGGTGCAAGAATTGAGAAAAGAACGGAAGAGCCTGGATGTGACGAAAGCTGTGGGGCCAGACAGAATTAGCCCTCATACTCTCGTCAATTGTGCCGACCAGCTGGTCACACCACTTGCTGCACTGTTCCGAGCATGGTATGGCACAGAAAGATATGGCCAAAAATCTGGAAGACTGCAAAAGTCATTGCAATCCACAAAAAGATGAGCAAGACATCTCCCACGAATTATAGACCCATCTGCCCTCTTGTCCACCGTGGCGAAGGTCTATGAGAGAATTCTTGTTAAAGAAGGCCAGCTTCCTTGATGAACACCACCTCATCAGCAACAGGCAGTTCGGCTTCAGGTCACAGAGATCTGCATCGGACCCTCCTCCTCCAACTTACGACTGCCTGGCAGGGAGTCTCTCGATGCAGGCGGTGAAACTTTTGTCATTGCCACTTGATATCGCTGGTGCATTTGACGAGTGTGTGGCACAAGGGCATCATTGCAAAGCTGAGAAGCCTCGGCATAGCAGGACCCCTGCTGTCGCTTCTCGAGGACTACCTGCATGGAAAAACAATGCAGGTGGTTGTTAACGGCCCAAACATCCTCTAAATTTCCGAATCGAGGATCGAGGCAAAGTGTCCGAGCACAGGAGCAGTGTTATCGGGCCTTTGTTGTGGAATGTATATGATCTTAACGATATCTGCCAGCTCATACCAAACGCCCAGGCCTATGCAGATGACTGTAACCCTAATCTTTCACCTGCAGCCACCCAAGCCGAAAGGAAACCGTGCATCACAATCAACAACGTCATGGGAACTCATCGTTGCCATGGAGCAGAGAATGCAGTCACCTTCGCCCCTGAGAAGACCCAGGCCATGCTGATTTAACGCTGACGCCAGGCTCCCTTCGCATACACTCCGGCCTTTGGTGATGAAGGCATGACCCTAGCCTACGAGAGCGCCATCAGCATCTAGGGGTGGCCAGATCGACCCGCCGCCTCGCCTTCACAGACCACTCAGGGGCATTGCAAAGAAACGCGGCGAGGAACTGGCGTGCCATCCGTCGCATCGCGCCCCTCCTCGATGCCAAAGGTTGCTACACGCTCTACCACTCCCAGGTTACGGCCAGTAATGGAGTACTGTCCCTTGGTGGTGGTCCTGCTGCCCCTCCATTATACCTGCGGCTGCTAGACAGGGTCCAAAATCGAGCCCAGAGACTTAGTGTCACAAAAAACGCTCGTTGGGGAGCGACAGTTACACTTTCAGCCTCTTCAGCATTGGCGAGAAGTTGCTGCTCTTTGTGTATCTACAAAGTACACAGGCTACGCGTCCCCATCTCACGTCTCTGCGACCTTGAACCACGAGCGGTTGCAACCTCGATACACGGCATTTCTAGCAACCGCGTTGTCAACAGCTACAGTACCCTTCTCCAGGAACCGAACTTCATCAGCGCTCATTTCAACCAAGATATTCCAGGCTCTGCGAAGCACGATGGTTCAGCAAACATCTCTGCCACAGCCTGCCCAGCCTACAAGCTTTCAAGGCTGCTGTTCACAGATGGAGACCCCACGATCCTGGTTAATACGTAGTGTCCAATTCATAATAAGCACATTCCCATAAAGTAAAGCTTCTAGATAGATTTTCATTTACAAGAAAATCTTAAGCTTAGAGAAAAACAAGGGAGCATAAAACTCCTTGTTTTTAACCTGTATATATGACAATATATATAATATATATATATATATATATAATATAACATATATATAAGAGAGAGAGGAAAAGGAGGGCGACGACAGAGAAAGAAAAGGGGAAGAGGGACGCATACACAATAGAAAGAGAAAGAGAGGGGGAGAGAGAAAAAGAAGAGAGGGAGGGGGAAGAGGAGAGCAAAAGGAAGAAAAAGAGAAGACGATGAGAGATTGAGAGAGAGGAAAGGAGGGACAGAGACAGAGAAAGAGGGGAGAGGAGGGACACACGCGCACACAGATAAAGAGAAAAGGAGAAGAGAGAGAGGAGAGAGAGAGATATAAAGAGAGAAGAGAGAGTGAGAGAGGCGATCCTGAAACCCACTCACTCTCCATCAATTATTGATCATACCCCCCCCCCCCCAAAAAAAAAAAAAGGGAGAAAAAGAATGAATAAATAAATAACAATAACAACTAGTGAAATAAATAACGACAATAGTAGAAAATAAAATGAAAAGAAGCTATAATTACCTTTGGTTCTTTGTTTTTTTTGCTTTGTTTTTTTTTTTATTTTTTAAAGTTTCCTTGTTCCTTACGCCCTCTTTCCATTCTTTCATCTTTTCTTTTTCATTTTTTTCTTCGTTTTATACTTTTTCTCTTTCTTTCTTTCTCTCTCCCTCCCCCTCTCTCTCTCTTTCAATTTCTCCCTCCCCCCATCACCCCCCTCTCTCTCTCTCCCCCCCTCCCCTCCCCTCTCTCTCTTCCCCCTTCGCCTCTCTCTCTCTTTTCTCCTCTCTCTCTCTCTTCCGTCTCTTCTATGCCTCCCCTCTCAATCTATCTATTCTATCTCCCTTCCCCCCATCGTCTTCTCTCTATCTCTCTCACAACGTTAACGAAAAACACAAAAGATTTTGCAGTGGATTGAGGCCAAGGAGTGGGGTCAATGGGGGAGGGAGGGGGGTATGTGACCTCAGCTTGGCCAAAGGAATAAAAATAATTGAAATCGTAATCGTGTTTATAATTATGATAATTAAAACGCGGGCTTGTACAGCTGTTTACTCATTTAATTATCCTGCGGGTAATTGTTTGGTGTCCCAGTTCCTCGAACTCGGTGAATGAATGTGCCTTTGTGAACACACGGAAACTTTTATGTATATATCTGCATATGCAAATATATAGTGTGTACACACGACCAACACGCACACACACAAACACAACCACACACATCACACTCACCAGCACAGCCCTCACACACGCAGTCACACACTAACAGCAATATCTAAGTGGTATTTACGAGATCGATCGCATGTGTACACAACACACACAACAGATACTTTGTATTGGTTTTTCGTGTTACGTTGGTTGTTTGTAGTGTGGGTATCGGAGTGGATACTGTTGTGTCATGCACACACACACACACACAGTATTTTTTATATCGTGATAGGATAAACACACATCACCACACACTACACCACATTATAATATATATACGTATAATTTATATTATATAGTACAGTACATACAGTAATTTATACGTACATACATATATACATATATATATATATATATATATAATACATATATATATACATCTATATAAATATATATACATATATATATATATATATTTTAGTATATATATATATCCATATACATACATTGTATAGTTACTATAATATATATATATATTAATTACTATATATATATATAATATATATATTTGTATTGTATATATTATATGTATATATATGGTTATATATATAATACGATATGATAATAGTCATATATATATACATATAGTAATATATATTTATATATATATATTTATTAATATATTTATTATATTATATTATGATATATATTCTATATAGTGCATATATATAAAGTATATATATATATATATCATAAATATATGTATAATATATATTAAAATAAATATATACTGTAATTATACCATATATTACTAGATAATATTTATAATATATAATATATATATATATATTATTATTATTAGTATAGTACACACACACACACAACACACAACACACACAGTCACAGTTTGTTGAGTTCACGAGTACAACACAACAGTGCAGCAGTTCGTATACAACAACCGTGAGCTTTATCGTTCATCGCCACACACAAGTTTGAGTGTGGGTGAATAGTGTTGCGAGGATATTATGCGCAACCACAGCAACACACACATTATATATAATATATTAGTATATATATATATATTTATGTGTGTGCGTGGTGTGTGTGTGGTGCGTGTGGTGTGTGTGTGTGTGTGTGTGTGGTGTGTGTGTGTGTGTGTGTGTGTGTGTGGTGTGTGTGTGTGTGTGTGTGTGTGTGTGTGTGTGTGTGTGTGTGTGTGTGTAATTAAATACACACACACACACAACACACACACACATCAGCACACACACAACACACACACACCACACACTATCACACACACACAGACACATAAATATATATATATATATATATAATATAAATATATATATATATATATATATGTATTTGTATTATATATATACATAAATGTAAAAACACACACATACATATCTGTGTGTGTGTGTGTGTGTGTGTGTGTGGTGTGTGTGTGTGGTTGTGTGTGTGTGTGTGTGTGTGTATTGTGTGTGTATTTAACACACACATACAGACTTTGAGGACTTGCAATGGAGAACTTGTTCAGAGTCGGAGTCACGTGCTTGCGGCGAGGGACGTTGGAGTCACACAGAGCTTTACATACCTTGGCAGTGTAATTCATAACTCTGGGCCAGGAAGTTAGGCCGACGGATTGGATGTATTTGTGTGTGTGTGCATATTATATATATAGTATAATATATATATATATATATATATATATATATTATATATATATATATTATATTATAAAAGAGGGAGAGAGAGAGAGAGAAGAGAGAGAGAGAGAGAGAACACATTAGAAAAGACAAAAGTCACGTGATCAGAAGCACCACCGGCATCCCGAGCTGTTCCCTCCAGCTGTCCCCCTCCCCATTCCCTAGGCACATTAGTCTCACCCAAACCCAATAATCTACTTTTTTATTATCTCTTTTCCGCCTGCCCTCTCCCCGCTCCCTCCCTCCCCTCACCCTTCCTCCTCTTTCCTCCCCTTCGCTCCCGCTCTCCTCTCCGTCCGCTCCCTTTCCTTCCCTCCCCCCTTCCTTCCCTTCCGCTTCCCCTCCCCTTCCTCCCCTGCTCCTTCCTCCCCCCTTTCCCTCCCCTCGCTCCCCGGACGAAGCAAAAGGTACCAGTCCATTTGTGGCACAAAACCCGCTGAGCTTAATGAAGGGAGCGGCGGCGAGGGCCGGGATGTTTCCAACCTGGGAAAGGATGGCTGGGAAAAGGGGTTTGCGATATGTAAATGTGTATATTTATCTATGTATGTTGTGTCTGTCTACACACACAAAGCACACACACAAGCACACACACACACACACAATGACTGCAGACACACACACACACACACACATATACACACACACCACATACACACAAATACATTACACATGATTTGTATTGATCACACACATTACAGCACACGCACACAGCACACACAACAGTATTGTCAGGATTTGTGTTTTGTGTTCTCTCAGTGTAATAGTGGACGCTGTTGGATGCGTTGTACGCCACACAGCACAAACATACACACACTAACTACATTAGGTTTAAGAACAGGTACAACACACATACACACACACACACATACAACACATACACAAGATGAGTAGACTATGTTGATATTCCTAGCACACACAACTATATATTTGATACACACACACACACACACAGCACATCATGGATGTGTGACTTCGAAGGTAGAAGAGATTTGAGGCCACATTGAATTTGACACATCACATTCTAAGAATTATACACCACATACAACATAGCCCAACACACACACCTTCAAACAGCTTCACACACCGGCACACACAGAATTCACACACACATTTTGTAATCTATTTATCATACGCAGCATATGTGACCACACACACACATTAAACACATCACACACACATACAGCACACACACAGCACACACACAATGTTATCGAAGATCGTATGATCACACACATTGTAGACACACGCACACACACCTACACAAAGCTGTCGTTCACACACAGCACAATCACACACACATACATATAATATTTATATATTATATATCGTATTATATAGATATATTATATAGTTATATATATACATATGCATACATATATAATATATATATATATTATATATATATTATATACTTAATATATATATGAACATATATATATATTTATATATATATATTATATATATAGTATATATTTTATATATATATTTATATAGTATGTATAACATATATATTACATACCACACATGTATGTACAAGAAAAAAATAAAATATATATACATTATATATTAAGAACAAACCGATTCGAAAACACAAGTTCAACTTGGTCAGGAAGGTCACCAGCCGGCATCTTCCGTGCTGTTCTCTACGTTCTCGCTGTATGGTGTGTAGTGTGTTTGCGTTTAAATGTATATATTAAACCTATTATACTATATATATATTATATATATATACTATTATATATATATATATATTAGATATATATTTATCTATTAATCTATATATATATATTATACTATATATATATATAGATATATATGTAGTAAATATATCATATCAATAAATAAATAAAATAAATGAAATAAATAAAAT
>NW_020870422.1:148994-154958 GCF_003789085.1 Penaeus vannamei | reverse complement strand
ATATTATTATTTTTTCGTTTCCTCGAGCCAGCAGTCAGAGAGCAGGCATTTTGCAGTTGCTGTGGCGGGATTTGAACTTCGGTATATACATAGGAGATAGATTGATATACCTATATGGATCTGCTTAGTTAGTGTCAGGAGTATATAAACAATGTCTGTTATATTTGCTTAAACAGTTGAACAAGGATGTTCGCTTACAGTCGACCTCACCGACCTGGATGCTTTCCATAATTAATTATATCAGGGGAAAAATAAACCATAGATTCCCTCTCCCTACCCCGACCACACACACAACCACACAAACACACACACACATACGCACATATGCACAAATACACACACATACACATACAGAGACACACAGACACACACGCACACGCACACACGCACAAACGCACACACACACACAGACACACACACGTACAAACAAAAACATACACACACAAACAAACACACATACACACAACCACGCACACACACACACAATCACGTACACACACACACACAAACACACACACAACACACACACAAACACACAACACAACCACACACACACACACACAAAAACACATACACACATACACACAAACAAACACATACACACACACACACACACACACACACACACCTTAACACACACACACACACACATTTACACACACACACAAACACACACACTCCCTCACACACTCACAAACACGCAAACACCTCGCAATACAACCCCTAATTAGCGCAAAAAAATATCAAGAAACCTGCACCCTCAGGACAACAAGCCCGCAGACCTCTCTCAGCGCCCTCCAAAGACCTTTTCCTCCCCCCAGAGAAGCGTCCTAAGCATTAATACTAAGACCTCCACTTGCTCTGAATGCCATGAATTGACCATGAAGACCCTTTAGACGGCCAGCTCATTAGGAGGGCTTGGTCACGGTGGCCTTCCAATGGTGTGTCATGAGCTAGGGGGCTTAGACGAGCTGGATTTATGTAATTTAATGTTATTTTATGTTTTTCTGTTTCTGGGAGGGGGAAAATAGGTGTATTTACTTATGTAAAGTTGATTTTATATGTTTATCTGTTTCTGAGAGGGGTAAAATAAGTGTATTTATTTATGTAAAGTTAATTTTATATGTATGTTTGTTTCTGAGAGGGGCAAAATAAGTGTTTTTATTTATGTGAAGTTGATTTTATATGTATGTCTGTTTCTGAGAGGGGTAAAATAGGTGTATCTAGTTATGTAAAGTTAATTTTATATGTATATTATTTTTGAGAGGGGCAAAATAGGTGTATTTATTTATGTAAAGTTAATTTTATATGTATGTTTCTGAGAGGGGTAAAATAGGTGTATTTATTTATGTAAAGTTGATTTTATATGTATATCTGTTTCTGAGAGGGGTAAAAGGGATATGTTTATGGAGGTGTTTTTGTCGTGTAATTCATTTATGTTTACTTTTTTTCAATTTCGTTCTCCCATTATGCGCGTCGTGTTTTTCAAACGAAATTAATTAACAATTAAATGTGTCGTGAATATTCTTTTATGTCGTTTTGTATCGTTCTTTTCCTTCTCTTCCTCCCTTCCTCCTCCTTCCTGATCTCTCCCTTACCTCCCTTCCCCCATTCTCTCTCTTCCTCCTTTTCTCCCTTTTTATCTCTCTCCCTCCTTTTCTCCCTTTCTGTCTCTCTCCCTCCTTTTCTAGCTTTCTATCTCTCTCCCTCCTTTTCTTCCTTTCTATCTCTCTCCCTTCCTTCCTTTCCCCTTTCCTCTCTCCTCCCGTCAGCGTCGCTCGCTCTACATCCCTTCTTCCTTCCTTTTCTCTCTCTCTTCCCCTTTCCCTCCTCTCGTCAACATTGCTCTCCATCCTCCTTCCCTCCCACTTCTCAATTCTCCCTTTCGTCTTCCCTTCTCCTCTCTCCTCACTCTCTCGTCAGCATCGCTTTGTATCCCTTCCTCCCTTCCTATTCTCCTTCTCTCCTTCCCCTCCCTTTTTCCTTCCCCTTCCCTCCTCCTTCGTTCCCTTTCCTCATCTTTTCCCTCATTCCCTCCTCCCTTCCTCCTCCTCCTCCTTCCCCCTTACCCTCTTTCCTTCCCTTCTCCTTCCCTTCCCCTTCCCTCCTCTCTTCGTTCCTTCCCTATTCCCTTTTACCCTTCCCTCCTCCCCTTCCCTTCCCTTCTCCCATTCCCCCTCCCTTACCCCCTTCCTTCTCTTCCCCTTCCCCTTCCTCTCTTCCCTTCCCCTCCGTCACCCCCTTCTCCTCACCCCCTTCTCCTCCTTCCTTCTCCCCTTCCCCCCTCCCTTCCCCCCGTCCCTCCTTCCCTTCCTTGCATTCAACCCAAACTTTCCCTCTTATCTTCTTCATTATCGTCTTGCAACTCTCTTGCGCTCTTCATGCATTATCTCCCCTCCTCTATCCTTCTCTCACGTTGTTTCTCTCCTCTCATTAAACTCTCTCTTGCATCACCGTTACTATGACAGCGAATGTGAGACAGATTTCCTCATCTTCTGCTTCTCAGTTCATTTGCCTTTCTTCAATTGCCTTTCGTAATAGTACGTTATAATGAGGAAATAACGGTCAAGAAGCTACGGACATTTTATAGAGGAATTAAATGATAAATATTTTTTTCAAAGCTATAGACAGATAGAAACCGTCATTGCTACTTATAAATCTATTTATTTATAAATCTATGAAATTCTTTGCTATTTATAAATCTATTTAGGATGTGTGTTTTTGAAATTCTTTTCGTATGAACACGCAGTGAACAAGGCAATAAGGACAATACATTACATTGTTATGATTATAGTCATAACATAAGGTGTAATTATGATGATTTGAAAATATTAATATTGCTAATAAACAATATTTTTGGTATGTGCAAGAGCTGTATTTGACCGGTTTCGATTATTTCACACACACAGCACACACACACACACACACACACACACACACACAACAACACACACACACACACACACAACACACACACACACACACACACAAACACACACACACAACACACACAAACACACACACACACACACACACAGCTGTGTCTGTCTCAATATCTATATCTTTCTACATAAAGATAGTTACATACATATATATCTATATCTATCTATCCACTTATCTATCTATCTAGCTATCAATATATATATATAGTATATATATATATATATATATATATATATATATATATATATTATATATATATATATATATATATAATATATATATATATATATATATATATATATATAATATATATATATATATATATATATATATATATATATATATATATATATATATATATATATATATATATATATATATATATATATATATGATATATATATGGGTGTGTGTGTGTGTTTGTGTTTGTGTTTGTGTGTGTGTGTGTATGGGTATATATATATATATATATATATATATATATATATATATATATATATATATATATATATATATATATATATATATATATATATACACTAACACACATACACAACACACACACACACACACACACACACACACACACACACACACACACACACATATATATATATATATATATATATATATATATATATATATATATATACATATATTACTAATCACAGATAAACGTATAACACAGTCCTCGTCGTGTCTGAACATATTCTATCCCACCGCTGTGAAAAATCAAACAGGCTGACAAATCCTGCACAAAAATGCATTCGCCAAACCCACATTCACGGATCATTTACGACAGCTCTGTCTAATAACCAAAACATGAACCGAGTCAGCGGATCGACACGTGCTGAAGCGGGACTGCTGGAGTGGAGGACAGACAGGTGTTGGCAATTGCTGTTCGAGTTTGCAGAGCCGAGGTGGAGGAAAAACCGGGTTCTGGGGAGGACAGGTCAACCGGGGGACATTATTGCAGAAGGAGGTCAAAAGAATTGCAACAGGACTTGCAATAATGCTTTTATCTACATTGTTGGCAATTTCGGTATACTTAGCGAGGGAGGGAGGGAGGAGAGAGATAAAGGGGGGAGGGAAAGAGAGAAGGGGAGAAAGAGGGAGAAGGGAAAGAGAGAGAGAGGTAGGGGAAAGAAAGAGGGAGGGAGGGGAAGATGGAGAGGAACAAGGTGAAGGAGAGAGAAAGAGAGAGAGAAAAGGGGAGGAGAGAAAATAGAAGGAGAGAGAGAGGAAGGGAGTGAAAGAGATAGATAGATAGAGAGAGAGAGAGAACGAGAGATATCGGGAGAGAAAAATAATGAAACAGATAGATAGATAGATAGATAGAGAGAGAGAGAGAGAGAACGAGAGATATTTGGAAAGAAAAATAATGAAACAGATAGATAGATAAATAGATAGATAGAGAGAGAGAGAGAACGAGATATTGGGGTGAGAAAAAGTAATGAAACAGATAGATAGATAAATAGAGAGAGAGAGAGAAAAGAGAGAGAGAGGGCGATATATATATATATATATATATATATATATATATATATATATATATATATATATATATAGAGAGAGAGAGAGAGAGAGAGAGAGAGAGAGAGAGAGAGAGAGAGAGAGAGAGAGAGAGAGGGAGAGGGAGAGGGAGAGAAAGACAAAGAGAAGAACATCCTCTGCCACCACTTACCACACACTACAATAGGGAAGAAAACAAAGAACCAATCTGAGAAAACAAAGAATAGCAAATGAAAGGAGAATCAGACACGAGAGAGAAGCAGAAAGAGAGCCTCAGAAACCCAAGAATGATATTGAGAGAGAAAAATAACGAAGCAGATAGATAGATAGATAGATAGAGAGAAGAGAGAGAGAGAGAGAGAGAGAGAGAGAGAGAGAGAGAGAGAGAGAGAGAGAGAGAGAGAGAGAGAGAGAAGAAAGAGAGAAGAGAGAAAAGAAGAGAGAGAGAGAAAGAAACAGAGAGACAGAAACAGAGAGACAGAAACCCAAGAATTATCACATGAATGGCACACGAGGAACAAGCAGGTGTCATAAGTCTTCACAAAATCGATAGTTACAACGACGTCGCGCCGTTTTGAAAGCTCGTAGTAATAACCGATTCAGCAACATGCTTCTTAACCCGAAATATCGTGCATACGGGATCATAATACATTTTTATGGTAATAATATACTAGTCGATTTATACTCGTCATACAGGCATTGTTCGTGATCTTGTGGTATGGTCTGTTTTCCCCCCAACATGGCTTTTTGGGAGCCAGTAAGACACCTTGACTCACTGGTCTCAGCATATTTTATTTTCATGTGGAATTTAGTATTATAGGATTTTTTGTTATGGATATCTATCAGCATTTATCAGAAGTAAGAATGATAGTGCAGTTATAAATACAATGACAGTGATATGGTGATAGTGATACCCTTATAGGAGGGATATAGTATAGTGATACCCTTATGAATTCAATGGCAGTGATAAAGTGATAGTGATACCCTTATAAAATTCAATGGCAGTGATATAGTGATAGTGATACCCTTATAAATTCAATGGCAGTGATATAGTGATAGTGATACCCTTATAAATTCAATGGCAGTGATATAGTGATAGTGATACGCTTATAAATTCAATGCCAGTGATATAGTGATAGTGATACCCTTATAAATTCAATGGCAGTGATATAGTGATAGTGATACCCTTATAAATTCAATGGCAGTGATATAGTGATAGTGATACCCTTATATTTCAATGCAAGTGATATAGTGATAGTGATACCCTTATAAATTCAATGGCAGTGATAAGTGATAGTGATACCCTTATAAATTCAATTGATATAGTGATACCCCTTATAAATTCAATGGCAGTGGTGATAGTGAACCTTATAAATTCAATGGCAGTGATAGTGATAGTGGATACCCTTATAAATTCAAGTGATATAGTGATAGTGATACCCTTATAAATTCAAAGTGATCCCTTATAAATTCAATGGCAGTGATATAGTGATGGTGATACCCTTATAA
>NW_020870422.1:117347-135975 GCF_003789085.1 Penaeus vannamei | reverse complement strand
AGAGAGAGGAGAGAGAGAGATGAGAGAGAGAGAGGAGGAAGAGAAACGAGTACGAGAGAGAGAGAGAAAGAGAGAACGAGTACGAGAGAGAGAGAGAACGAGTACGAGAGAGAGAGAGAGAGAGAGAGAGAGAGAGGAGAGAGAGAGAGAGAGAGAGAGAGAGAGAGAGAGAGAGAGGAGAGAAGAGAGAGAGAGAGAGAGAAGATAGTCCTTTCTACCAGAAAACTTTTTGCAACATTCTCATGTGCCTAATTATATTTCTTGTAATCAAATATCACTTCTTTTCAATTTGCAAGTAGTTGTAAAACTGTAAGTCTGCCAAAACATGTAAGGTTTTGTTTGACCTGTCTATTCCCTACAAACCTATCCCAGCCCATCCCTTCCTTGTGCCTAATACGAATCAAACATTCTATACTGACGAGAACTCTTCACACACTAATACCTATAGATGTGCTTTTGGTTTGACCATGTCCACAAAATATCCCAACAGCCGCAGATATGCCCTAACCTTAGGGAAAGGATTAAACTATTAGAGGCCTGGCTTTCAGGGGATAAGCACAAAAGTCACTGATTTTGCCCTAAAAAGGAAAACAAAACAAAAGAAAAAAAAAAAAAAATCAAAAGTTTCTAAATTCAAAACCTCAAAAATATTTTCTTGAATTATGTAATTTCTGATATTTGCTGAGAGATTTTTTTCTTCTTTTTTTGTATGGTCCTCCATACAAAAGTGACACAAAAATTTCAAAGTTCCGCAATGCCCCTCACTCCATTCAGCCCACAAATGGACTAACTCTGTGATTCTTTGCCCTGCTCCCTATTGAGCACTGGACGACGACCCCGTCTAGCAGTTGGAAGGCTGGAAGGCATGTCAGACTGATGGATATTTAACACCCAATCAAGATACTGGCGGTGGATGTTGCGCACTGTTGAACGACTCAGGTGCTTGTTTAGAGTCTTGGAGAGCTCCCGTGCAGCCTTAGCGGCTCCCATCGCTGAGCAAGCCCTGCCAATCTGAAGGCGTTCCTCAGGTGTCCAACGGTTGTAAACACCCCGGCACTTGGCCAGCGCTGTATGTTCACTTGCTTCCATCTGTCAATTGATGGTCACCATCAAATTTGCTGGTTCAAAAGAGGTTTGGCTGCATACTATTTCCTATATCAATTTTCATCGTGTCAGCTGGTTGCTATGACAACTTGTCAATGATACCCCACACAGTATTATATAAGCATATTATAAACTCATTATGGTGTTTTCATGAATGCACTTTTCTATATCTCAGTTGATATCAAATGTTACCCAATGCATGAAAAAAAACTAATCATCCAGAATCCTGTATGTTTTTAGTATTATTATCAAACACAAACACAAGGATTATATTAATAAACATGTATAACATATGCAGATTAATAATATGCATATCATCACAACATATAAGCTGTTCCTGATTACTTTATATTTTGGAAACATGAATCCCATTCCTGTATTGTCTAGACTAAGGACAAAAAATAGAATTTTATTTAATCTGCTGCTGACAGCCAATGGCTATATTATCTTATTTTTTTACTATTTCATGGTTAGTAGATTCTCTTTTGAGCTGAAGGTATATAAATTTGGATCTAATATATTTTGATTACATTTTCCAAACAATATAATGAAAAGTGCCCTCATCATACATTTATGAACCTTATCTCTGTTCCATGGACATTACAGTAGAGATATATGCTTTCTTTCTTTTCCTCAAGATAATGGAGAAAGCAATACTGCCTGTTTTGTGATTTTTCTTTGGTGGAAACTTTACACAAATAGAAAATAATGGCTCATACATAGGCAGTGATTAAAAATAATAATAATAATAATAATAATAACTGACAGAATCACATGCTATATTTCCTTTCTTAATCATCTCTTTATCTAACATCTTCCCATTGGTTATCTTCTTGGGGGGGGCTATGAAAGACATACCAGTGTTAATAAAAAGGAAGATATTTAAATAAGAGAGTAACGTCTGTGAATACTTTGGTACATAGACTATAGTGTTTCACTTGTCATTCTTATGATTACTAAAAAAAAATAAAACGTATAAAATTATCAATCTGTACAGGTATGACTTTACCTCAGAGAGGAAACAAAGGAAACTAATTATCAAATAAAAAGTGAAAATCACTAATAGGATGTCTTTCTGGAAAATATAAATTTTCCTATCATGAAATAAACAACAAATGCCATTTAAAAGACTGAATTTATTTGTCTTTCTAGAAATTAAATAAATTACCATTATCAATTTTGATCACAAATAATACTATATATCTATAATGTATGTACAATAAATATCAACAATCTAAAATTTTGGACACAAATTTTGCTGATTTTTTTTTTATTATATCTTACCATTAAGCATTAAACTCTAACAATATAAATATAAACATATTCTGACTATACAAAAGCTTTCCCTGTATCACTATTCCTTTACTTTCTATGTACCTAATAGAAACATTTATGATCTTACAAAACAATAAATACTTCTAAATAATTACAATAAATATAGTTTACCGTGACAATGGCAAATAAAGATATAAAGGTGAATGAAGAGTTTAAAATCCCATGAGATGAAATGGACATATTTTAATGAAATCTCTTGCATTGTCATATCATAGGCTATACATTCAAATTTCAACAGAGTATGAATACACTGACTAATGATGTGAATATTGGATTTCCTCATTTTATATATTCATGAAAACCTTTTTGTTTTATGAGTTGAAGTACTAAGAGCAAACACCGATTTGTAAAAATTGATGAAATGGCATAAGGATAACTATCCTGTGCTATAGTTGTGACACTTATCTGGCAACTTAGTGGTCAACAGCGCATTTGATTTTATTAAACATATAAGACACAGCTGTTGATTAGCCCATATATACAGATAATAACAACAAATACTGTCAATTATGAATGGCAGTACTTGTCACTGCTTCATGAATTAATGACACCAAATGTTCTGTTGACCACAAGGTTGCCAGGATACAAAAAAATAATCTTGAGACAAAAAATAATAATTCAGAATATAATAAAATTGATAACCCAGTAAAGAAAACATGAATATACACACTGATGGTTCAATTTCACTTCTCAAAGAATCAAAGGGCAACATATCCTTCACTAATCACTGTATTTATGACTGACTTCTTGAATGCAATCAACGCAACACTTAAATGGCTGTTAAGTCCACATTTTTTCTCCTTTCCTTCAGATATGTAAAGAACACATCAATCCTTAATCTTAATTTCATTAATGGATCAATGAGCCATATGATTTCCTCCTTTACAATCTAAATATACTCCTTAGAAAAAACTGAACTCATTATTCCTTTGTCTTCACATGTAAAGGTCCAAAGAGCAAATATGTTTTCTCTGTCTGTTGTTTAACATTTGAAACAAATAAATGTGCTAGACATTAAAGGTCATATAAAACTATGGTTGAGTATTGTGTAGGAAAGGGTAAAGAGGAGTTAAAAGATTAAATAAAATGTGTTAGCTGTCAGATAAGAGAGCATTATAGGATAGTGTGGTAGTAAAAAGGGAAAAGACAGGAGTTAAGTGAACTTAGAGGAGAGAGATTAGAAGAAAAGAGAGGGTTAAGAGGGGTAGGGAAATTGAGTGAATTATAGCATATTTGTCAGTGGGAAGGTATAGGAAAATGTTCAAGGAAAACAGAGATGCCTGTTGGAAAAGTAGGAGAGAATCTGGGGAAGGCGGGGGGGGGGGGGGGTGTTATGTCAAAGATTAGTGTTACAGGAAAATATGGTGGCAGAAAGGGAAAAGTGGGAAGCTAATGAAGTAGATCAGGGATTAGTAAAATACGAAAGGTTAAAGGGGTAGAGCAAATGAGTGAATTGCATTGTATCTGTGACTGGGGAAGAATGGGATATTGTTCAAGGAAAACAGAGCAGCTGTTGGAGAAGTAGGAGGAGAAGAATCCGGGGGATGAGAAAAGGGACTGGGGAAGGTGATGAAGTATCAGGAAGATTGTCTGGAGGGGAGGAGAAGGACACTGTTTTGAGTATTCAAGTGGGAGCGGTAGAAAGAGTGGGGTATGTTGGGAGGTGTAAAAGGACACAAAACATTTTTTTCAGATATATTTCACAAAATATTTTGTCATAAATCACTGATATAATTTTTTTCTGATATTGGTATAAAAGTTTTCTTTGAACATTAACAAACTCATGTCTATGCACAATGTCTTAATCAAATGCCGTATGCATGATTGCAATAAGCAAAAGTCCATTAGTGGCGTACCTCCCCACGTGTTTTAACAGGTCTCGCGTGTGCCGCCTGAGAACTAACCATAGCTGGGCTTTAATAGTCATTTGGTAGTTTCCTCGTTCATGTACCTATACAATACGTTAGCTAATTCAATTTGATCCAAAAATTTTCAACCCTCGAGACAGTCCCCTTAACCAGGGGAATACCATGCCCATGGCTCCCGGAAGTCGTTCATGACTGACACAAAGCCAGCCTTTCATTCTTTCAGCACAGCTCTCACACCTTAGGAATGGGATAGAAGAAGGGGATGAAGAAGATACTCAAGAGGAAAGGGGAGAAGAAAAGACCAAGCAAAATTAGTTGAGGCGAGGCCTGAGGCCCAAGATAGGGGTGATCCCCTACATTGGGCCTCAGTCTCCATCTCCTAAGCTCTCCCACAACAAAACGAGCAAGGTATAGGGAGGATTTTCTCTATCTGTATCCTTCTCTGCTTCTCTTTCTGTGTGTCTCTGTCTTTCTCCCTCTCTCTTAGCAATGTTGTTCTTCCAACATTTGCAACTGAATTATCCATCCATCACCAATCACTACACATTTCCAAATGTTCTCATCACCCACACTTTGTTCTCTTACTCCCAGAAAGAATGGAATTCCTCAGTCCTTTTCAGCCATAAATACAATGCCTATATTCTCAAAAGAACAGAAGAAACAACGCAGCACTGGCCTCCAATGATGACAAACAAGAACCAAACCATCCAGTAGACGGCTGGATATCCTCCTCTCATTGTCCTTGCCTCCCTTGAGGGAGACTCAATGGTGCATTGACCAGCTGCCGTTTTGCCAGCCTTTCCAGGTACTGCTTATGGATATTTTGGACAGTGGACTTGCTCAGCTTCTTGTTGAGGGTCCTGGAGAGTTCCCTGGCAGCCTTATTGGGCCCCATCCTTATGCATGCCTTGGCAATCAGGAGCCGTTCCTCGGGCGTCCAGCGTGTGTAGCCTCCACGGACTCTGACCATCGCCGCTGCTGCTGCTGAGCCCTCAAGTGCTACCATCTGTTGATTGAAGGAGGTATCACATCCTGGACTTTGGGCTTTGGACACTCCAAACACGCCATTCTGGATTTTTCTACCTCTTCTTGGTTTTCATAAAGGCGGGCTAGAGCACATCATCCTAACCACTCTTTCTGGACAGGTATCAAATTGGACTCTGTTTTGGTCAAATATGTGGGACTGTGAGAGCATAATAGGCCAAGAGGCCACGGTAACGATACTTATCTTGAAGCCTAATGATACTGGTGTTCTCTTCTAATATGACTCATATAAAGAAAAAAAATATTTTTCTTCAAAAGAATAATAAATGACACGGGGAAAAATAGAAATGAAAGGCAAAACGGAAAGACAAAAGCTGAAAAAATGAACAAATCAAATAAAAATTCACCAAGATCCCTAACAAATCCTCATTTGCACATTAATCAACTTCAATCAAATTAGATAGAGAAGCAAAAAAAAAACAAAAAAAAAACATCATTACACATATGGTAAAAACATTCCTATCTTTTAAACAAAACCTAAAGATACATTCAACCTTTACTTTCTCACAAACTCTTAATCTCTCACCCTATTACTCTAAAACTGAAAATATTAAATATAAAATCATCAATTGACTTTATTGAACACACAGTGAATAAGCCCTGTTACTTCAGTTTATGTTATATTCTCCTTGAATTTTCAGTGTAGAGTATGAATATCATTAACTTATCTTCCTGTATGATTTCTACAGAGAGCAGGTATGAGATTATGAAAAAATCTTGGTGATTGCAAGCTGCTACTCCACAGATTTTAAGTGAAATGTGGCACCTTGGCGAAATCTAATTCCATTCGGGAACTTGACACTAAGGAAATGGATTTGCTGAGCAACAATAAGGTGTCTATGAAGTGACAAACTGCATATATACTTGTGGCAGAAAAGGAGAAACTTAAAAATCTGACTGAAAACTATGACAAAGATGAATGCTACAAAAATGACTGAAGTTACAAATGAGTTAGGTGTGTAATTTTGGACACAAAAACAATCAAGGAACTACTGTGAGTGACATCAAGTGGCAGCTGTCTTGGTGCTATCAGTCTCCAGACTAGTACGGAAGCCAAATACACACATATTTCAATTAGGGTGAAATTAATGACTAATCCTATGTCACTAAGGTCACTCTTCGAAGTGAGTGGTCCTGTAATGACCCCCACAAGTAATGGATGCCAGAAGTGTTTAAAGATACTGGTTTCTTACAGGCACAGCTACACATACTCCCCTTGCCTCATGGTGATATGGTGTTTGCATTTCCAAGAGTGCACTGCTGGAGAGACTCTCAATTATCTAAGTCTAACGTTATTCAAGACATCAACAATTTAGTACTTAGGAACAGGTGTCCTTTTCTCTAGACCAGCTGATAAAATATAAAATCACTGGGAGATTTCACTGACACATTCTGGAATGTTGATCATGGGTCAACATTCAAATAGCCTGATGGCATCATACCTTTTATAATATTTGATGGATTTGGATTTTTGTTCTTTGCTTCCAAAGAAATAACTTAATAGACATGATATCAAATAGGGATGTGTTCCTGTTAGCATCAGGAAGCTGCATTACTCAATGCTGCTCATTTTCTTGACATGAATCCTGTTCTTGACAAGTTGAAAAAAAAAACATTGAGGGCAAAGGTTACAATCAGAGATCTATCAAGAGATTTAAGCAAAATGTTGAATAAAAGCCATGGGTAATTCAAAGATAATCATCTGTGACACAGACAATGGTGCAAAATTGGGGTTTGGTAAGCACTACTTGACAATGGAGGTCTTTGGATGGGTATTTGGTTCACTGCATATCCTGTGTCCTTGACCATGCCCTACAAGATTTATCTCATGCAGAAGGTGAGAGTAATCAAGCAGGAACAAACTGAAAACTATATGGGAATACAAGCTAGCACAATATGCAAATCAAACAATCCCTATGAACTACAACCTCTCCTATTTGTCTACACCCTGCTGTAAATAAGCTTGCTTTTTTGTTTCACTATGGCGGATTTTGGTTGCAGGTATTACAAGAGCTTAATTCTATGCACCAGATAATGTTTATTTCGTTGCGATATATCAGATACATGGTTTTAGTAGAGAACAAAATTAAGAAAAAAAATTATAGAAATATAGTTACTCTTTGAATATGAATGAATATGGGAATAGATTTCCATATAAAATCTTGTTTCCACTATATATGTGTAATTAGATGTATCTATATATATTCAAAGTTATAAATATAATATATAAATATATCGTGAGGTAACTCTATGGCACATAACAGTAAGGTGTGTGAAAGGGGAATGTGGGAGAAGATCGGAATTTATGATATATGACATACAGTACCAGAATTACTTCTCAACACTCACTATATTTCATTCATAAAAAACATAACTGTGACAGTTAGGTGTGCCTGCAAGGGGTGAGGTATGGGGTCGATATTTTGGGACTAGCAGAATGAAACTTGCTTATCAGTAGAAGATATAAATATACATTACATGTCTCTCATTCAGAACAAAAAAGTAAATAGGAAAAAAAACTAGTTTTTTGACAGGCCTTCCACAAATCTAGTGAAAAGTAAAGCATGCACAGCAGTCTCCATATTATGAAGTGAGAACATTCAGCCCACCGCTCTTCTATCATATGAAAAGAGGCATAAAGGAATAGTAAAACCAAGGCATTTGTCTAAGGAAAAAAGTACCAAACACAATACCACAAAGCCATGATACCACTGCATAACAAACAGTGAGCAATTCATCATGGACTTGAAGCATTCACATAACACTGACATTTCTATCTATTGAAAAAGAAAACAGATATCAAATCCATTACAATTCACAAAGAGGATATGTACCACTGATCGGTATATTTGTTATAATGTAAATAATCATAATTTTTCCATTTCCTTCACTGAAAATAAAACTTATTACATAGAAATAGTTCCATTATATGTCCTATGTATCTTAAAATATATGATATAAAACCTATCTGCCAAAAGAATCATGGAATGTCATACTTCTATTTTTAAATCCATCAACCCATTATGGGGTATCAGTCTCCTTGATGGGGGGGTGAAAAAAATAACACCATACTATTAAAATCTTTATTGATGTACTTAATCATTACGGGAATAGGATATCATATACCGAAGAGTAAAACTGCATAGACAAAAAAGAAATACTGATAGAAAGCATTTCTATATATAGTAAAATCTCACAATTTCTAAAGATTACTGAATGAATAACAAATATGCTGTTGAGGTTGATGGCTGAGCTGCTGTGAAACTGAATAACATCTTCCTGATGTTCTTGTTTTAGGCTTCTAGAACACATATTCCTTTGGAATTTTGCATCATTCTCTACGACACGCTCCTGGCAGGTTATCTGAAGTCAGCCACACTTAAATGCACCAATCTGTATTCCTCAGGTGCCACTAATACCTTTCATATTGCTGAGTGACTGAAGTACTTCCTACTTGGCTAATGTCCTTTGATAAAAATGTTGGGATGTTTTAGGTTCAGGGCATAAGTGGTGCTTTGAGTTTTCCTCACTTAATGGACGGTGATAAAAAAGGAAGAGGGAACTGAATTCCTCTTCTCATTAGCACTCTTTCAGACAAAATCCATCACATTCATGCCAAAATATGGCGTTAGTTTCACTATCAAAACTCTGTTTATCTTAAAGATTTTTCTGTTGTGATGAGCAGTACCAAGACATTTTGTAATGTGCCTTGACATCCTTTTATTTCTGAACCATTTCCATCATCTATTTTTTTATCTTACAGATGAAATGAGCTGCCACCATCTGATATTCATGAAGCATATTTATATCCAATCTTGAGTGACTGCTTCTAAATTCAACTATTGCAGCTGCCTCCATGCCCCTCCCAGCAGGGCCTGAATCACAATGCCTCTCTTGCCATTCCATAGAACCTTCTGCACTTATTTTCTTTTCTTCAAGTCAGTTCATTTTCTTTCAATTTTTTTTCCAAAAAGTAATGTGATCAATAATTTTTACAGCCCTAGTTATCTTAGATTAAGGTAAATGCAGAAACTGTCCACATTTAAGGCCTTTTTTTCCTTGGCTTATTGATAATTGCCTGTTTTGTTTTTGTTTTTTCAGTGTAAAAAATAAAGTGGAAAAATTACAAAATCCTGACAATTCTTGAAACAAAATATAAAGAAAGCTGAAAGACTAACAAAAAAAAAAAAAAAGAGTTATTTTTCCATTCATCTTTAGAGTAAGAATATGAAAATGGCAAGTCATGCTTTTTGTTACTAAGAATTTGAACCAATGTTGTGTGAAGGATGTGAAATGCTATGAAATAATGTAAAATTTGCACAAGATTCTGATTGACATTTCCAGCTTGATATATTGTTTCCATGGTATTTTGTAGGAGTAGGAACTTAAAGAATGAAGATAGAATGCCTTTAAAGTATTCTAGTTCTCTTTCATTTCCACAATGACATACAAATCATCTAAAACTTCATTAGACTGCAGAGACTGCAATTTAGCTAGGAACCTCAGTTCATCAACCATCTACATCATCATCACTATCACATAAAGAAAAATGCTTCTCTGGGTTTTTTCATGAACATCCTTTTCAAACTTTTGCTTTTCGAAGCACAGGCGTACGAGTTTAAATCTCAATTTAGTTGTTTTTTGTTTGATGTAATGATGTAAATTTTCTGTATGTGTCTCCTTATATAGGGCAATTTCCACAACAACAGACAAGCGAGTACTTTTCTTGCAAAGTCTATGGGCAATAGAAACCCTAGAACAAGGCTGCTGATATTTTCTAATGTTGAAAAATATAAAAAATAAAATCAACTCTCTCTCTCTTTCGCTCTCTCTCTCTCTCTCACTTTCTCCCTTGCTCTCTCTCGCACTCTAGCACTAGCACTAGCTCTAGCGCCCACTCGCTTCTTTGCTCTCTTTCTCTCTCTCACTCCTTTGCTCTCTCTTTCTCTTGCTCCTTTGCTCTCTCTATTTCTCTCTCGCTCCTTTGCTCTCTCTCTCTCTTGCTCCTTTGCTCTCACTCTCTCACTCCTTTGCTCTCGCCCTCTCACACCTTTGCTCTTACTCTCTCACTCCTTTGCTTTCACTCTCTCACTCCTTTGCTCTGCTCTCTCACACCTTTGCTCTTACTCTCTCACTCCTTTGCTTTCGCTCTCTCACTCCTTTGCTCTCGCTCTCTCACTCCTTTGCTCTCTCTCTCTCTTGCTCCTTTGCTCTCACTCTCTCACTCCTTTGCTCTCGCCTCTCACACTTTGCTCTTACTCTCTCACTCCTTTGCTTTCGCTCTCTCACTCCTTTGCTTTCGCTCTCTCACTCCTTTGCTCTCGCTCTCTCACTCCTTTGCTCTCTCTCTCTTGCTCCTTTGCTCTCACTCTCTCACTCCTTTGCTCTCGCTCTCTCAAACTTTGCTCCGCTCTCTCACACCTTTGCTCTTGCTCTCTCACTCCTTTGCTTTCGCTCTCTCACTCCTTTGCTCTTGCTCTCTCACACCTTTGCTCTTGCTCTCTCACTCCTTTGCTTTCGCTCTCTCACTCCTTTGCTCTTGCTCTCTCACTCCTTTGCTCGCTCTCTCACTCCTTTGCTCTCTCTCTCTTGCTCCTTTGCTCTCACTCTCTCACTCCTTTGCTCTCGCTCTCTCAACCTTTGCTCCGCTCTCTCACACCTTTGCTCTTGCTCTCTCACTCCTTTGCTTTCGCTCTCTCACTCCTTTGCTCTGCTCTCTCACTCCTTTGCTCTTGCTCTCTCACTCCTTTGCTTTCACTCTCTCACACCTTTGCTCTTGCTCTCTCACTCTCTCACTCCTTTGCTCTTGCTCTCTCACTCCTTTGCTTTCGCTCTCTCACTCCTTTGCTCTCCTTCTCTCACACCTTTGCTCTGCTCTCTCACTCCTTTGCTTTCACTCTCTCACACCTTTGCTCTTGCTCTCTCACTCTCTCACTCCTTTGCTCTTGCTCTCTCACTCCTTTGCTTTTGCTCTCTCACTCCTTTGCTCTCGCTCTCTCACACCTTTGCTCTTGCTCTCTCACTCCTTTGCTCTCGCTCTCTCACACCTTTGCTCTTGCTCTCTCACACCTTTGCTCTTGCTCTCTCACACCTTTGCTCTTGCTCTCTCACTCCTTTGCTTTCGCTCTCTCACTCCTTTGCTCTCCTTCTCTCACACCTTTGCTCTTGCTCTCTCACTCCTTGCTCTCGCTCTCTCACACCTTTGCTTTTGCTCTCTCACTCCTTTGCTCTTGCTCTCTCACACCTTTGCTCTTGCTCTCTTCACTCCTTTGCTCTCACTCTCTTCACTCCTTTGCTTTTGCTCTCTCACACCTTTGCTCTTGCTCTCTCACTCCTTTGCTTTCACTCTCTCACACCTTTGCTCTTGCTCTCTCACTCCTTTGCTCTTGCTCTCTCACTCCTTTGCTCTTGCTCTCTCACTCCTTTGCTCTTGCTCTCTCACTCCTTTGCTCTTGCTCTCTCACTCCTTTGCTCTCGCTCTCTCGCACCTTTGCTCTTGCTCTCTCACTCCTTTGCTATTGCTAAAACATCTTACATCACATTCATTTTCCTACATCTTCTAAATATCCAAAAAAAGGAAGTATTCTCTGTTTCCCTTACAAAGGTCTGTATTTACATTGATCATCCTCATACAATGTATTTACAAATCCTGTTTGTGTTAACATATGTTTGCATCCCAATCTCAGTTTGCAGTACAGTGTATAATTTAATGTCTCCTTTGTAGTTTGAAGAAAAATAAAACTTCTGTCCCAGTGTTTTTTCCATCACTAAATATTCTTTTGTATAACATTATGACAATGTATATATATTTTTTTTCCTCTTTCCTTTTTGGAGAGAAATTTTAACTCATTCCACTGATAATATTTCTTGTTTCCGGCATACTGGTCATACAAAGAAATTTCTTATCTATATAAGGATATAAGGATATATAGGATTGATATCCTGGTCTTCAGTGTTTTAAGATGCACACAATTACACATGTATAGCTTTCTATAATGGCTTATGTCAAGAAAGAAAGTATCATGTGTGTTCACTGTAGGATTACAGGTGAATTAATAATGATAAACTATTAAAAGGAAAGTAAGATAAAAATATATAAAAAATGCAACTGCCAATGAAATAAATATAATAAAAGCAAGCCCAAGTACTTGTTTCTCTCATCTCAGGGTATATGTTGATTTTTATCTTTTTCCTTATTCCAGAAGAAGAAGAAGAAGAAGAAGAGGAAGAAGAAGAAGAAGAAGAAGAAGAAGAAGAAGAAGAAGAAGAAGAAGAAGAAGAAGAAGAAGAAGAAGAAGAAGAAGAAGAAGAAGAAGAAAGAAGAAGAAGAAGACAAAGAAGAAGAAGAGGAAGAAAAGAAACTCACACATACACCCGGATGAGTACACACACCCACACCCACACCCACACACACACACACACACACACACACACACACACACACACACACACACACACACACACACACACACACACACACATACACACACACACACACACACACACACACACACACACACACACACACACACACAGAAGAGAAGAAGAAAAAGAAACACACACACACACACACAACACACACACACACACACAACACACACACACACACACACACACACACACACACACACACACACACCACACACACACCACACACACACACACAAAAGAGGCAGGGATAAATGAATGAATATAAAGGGAAAGATTTTTTTTTAAAGGGAAAAAAAAAAGAAAAAAAAGAAAAAGAAAAATTGCTCTCCATATTTGTACCACCTAGAAATGCACACCCAAGAGAGAGGAGAGATCATACCCTGGACATGCAGTAATCCTAAAGTGAACACGCGGAAAGGAAAACTAGACACTGACCCCTTGTTGTGCTAGAAGCTGTGGCGTTTGCTGGCTTAACATGGGTGACGATGGTTGGAGGATGCCCACCCCACTGCAGCCTTCTCCAGAAGTCATGTCCGATTGTACTATGCCGTCTTGCCACTGTAGATGATAAATATACAAATATATAGTGATGTTGCATTCCCTTCCTAAAACTACAATAACCATACAATAAATAAAAAAGTAACACGACAAAAGATACTTATCAATAACTAGGATTAATAATACAACAATAAAAAGAAAACTGGGAAACAATATAATCTTCCCTGAACTAGGAACACTGATTTAGTACCCAAATAGAAAAAAAAAAAAAAAAAAAAAAAAAAAATCTGCTTTAAAATGCGGCATGAATTTTACACAGCTACACCAAAGGTTACAAATATGGTACTTAGCAAGAGAATGCTTAAACTTTTGTGTTAAAGGGGGCTTTAAATATTGGTGACGGATATCTGTGAGCATGTAGCAAAGTTCAGGGAAATAATTCTCCATGGATTTTGAAAAGCCAAGACTATGACACAACATTCTAGCAGCTATCATTATAAATCCCCTCTCTATCATGTCCCATGCAGCAGAATCGCATTCCACGGGATGTAGTATTGGAAGCACCGGCGAGTTAACCATTACCAATATGATGAGATCTCACCATTTGGCAGGCTGATGAACATGGAAAGTTTCACAGCACGGAATACTAAATGGAGATAGATTCATAGATTCCTCAGACTTTCCATGGGTATAAACTGAAAAAATCCACAAAGAGCACACAAACCTCAATCATCTCCGAAGGTCCTGGGTTCATTTCACTTGTCTGCAGTCCAGAGGTGTTGAGGTGTTCAAACTGTGGATCACTGTATTCTGCTGAGCCTGTGTGTCCTGATATACTGTCTCTACTACTACCTTCACTTTTAAAAGGGGCAAGCTGAGCATCGTATTCTACACTGTGATCCGTTCTTCCTATCTGAGCACCTTCACTGTCGACCATATCCTCGATAATCTCCTCTTTAATTTTCTGCAGCATAATAATCTTCCTGCTGTATGGAAAAAAGACAATGATAATGTTAGATATTACAGTATTAACAAACAATATTGATATGTACAGTAAATTTTCCTTTAATTATACATACCCCAATCTCAGATACTGAAAGAGGGTCCTGAGCTTCTTCCTGGTCTTTCCTGCGGTGTCCTTCTTCGTGGGTCACTTGTCTCCCTTTCTCAGTGGGGTTCAATCTGACATTGGGACTTGTGGATTCGTGCATCGTTCTGGTTGGTGTCTACAAGTCTTTCCTCTGTTCTGCGTCTTTTAGCAGGGTGTGTGGCTGCATCTCTCAGTCCCAGACTCGAGAGAACTTGACTTAGATTTAGCAGGAGCTGGGGGCGTGTCAGGCACTGCCAGGCCCTTGATCTGCAGGACCTCTGCCACTTTTATAAGCATAGCTAGGTTGCTCTGCGGCACCTCACGTTCCCCAGCATACATATAGCTCAACAGTGCCTCAAGTTCTCTAACTTAATGTCATTCAGCACAATCAACTGGATGTTTACATGGTGTTTCTTTCAAATATTTTTTCAAAGTATTCACTACATGTTGACAAGACTAATTTATGCAATGGATAAAAATTTCCCTCACAAGAAAGTGTTACATCTGTGTAGGTTTTCCTGTAAAAGGAGAAAAACATGAATCTTATTCTTCAATATCAAGATTTGGGTAAAAAAAAAAAACATGAACTGAATGCATTAAAAAGAAAGGAAAGAAAAAATGCATATTTGCTTTAAAGGATGTTACATATATACAATATTCCATACACATCAAATTATGTTTTTAAAAAAATGTACATATACAGTAAGTTCTTACCTTTTCTCTGCATTACTTAATATATCACAGAAAGTAGCATGGTGATTGTTCCAAGACAGGGATAGCATTCCATCACCCATCTTGGCTAAATATATCTGTTGCTAATATCTCCCAGACTGGCTTTTATCTCTAGAATGAAAAAAATATGATTAGGATATATTTTCAGAAATTCACAAATATACAGGAAACAAGGATGTTAAAAAAAGGTTATGTAGCATGTATGTAGTGACACACCTAGTCACACAAGCACATATTACCACTTTGAATATGCACTTCCATATTCTTTACCAAATTACTTGTTTATTATACAACTGATAGGTTTTATATGAGGTATTCCAAATGTCAAACTATTTTAAAATGGCTACAAAAAAAATAGTTATAGAAGGATCAATACCTAGAAAACAGTGTACTATAAAAGATTTTTTTCAGAATTTCAGAGCCAAATACGCCAATGCAGTGTTTTTGTAACAGAAATCTCCAAAGTACTGCTAAGAAATCACATCATAAGCTCCTACTGTATGGCAAATCGTAATGGGTATATAGCCTATCCCAGATTACAACCAATTTCTAAGAACTAAGGGGTCCAGGAAAGATGTTGCAATCCACCGTCAATGAAGATGATAATGTAATTTTTGAGAATATTTCATAAATGAAACTAGGTCTAAAAGTACAGACAATTATTTGAAAAGTATAGAATCATCTTATAAAATATTACTGACTACTGTCATTATTGCTTTGACATTTCATAGCATTACTATGTGACTATCAAGAACCATGATAAAACCCATGCCTAAATTAATACAGATCTGAATTTTCTTCTCATATTTAGATTGCAAATTCCCTACAGATTTCACATTTTCTTAATATATGGGCATATACAAGTGAGCACTGAAGCAAGATCAATCATAAATATGGCTTTTTTTAATTACAAATGAAGGCATGTTTGTCCAAAGGTGTTCTCAAAAACAACTGCAAGAAAATGTATTTTCAAAATGTTTGGTTCGTTTAGACTCTTACCTATAACATAAGCATGGATATGATCATGTAAATGCACTCTATCTCATAACTATATGTGATCATTAATGCATTAATGGGATCATATCAATACTATTATTATAGACGAAAGTTTAAACGGTCAATCTTTGGGTATGGGCTAAGCTAGGGCAAATCAAAGATGATATTCTTGTAGAAGACAAGAAGCTGCAGTTGTCGGTCAAGAAATAAGGTACAAACACAAATGATAATGGCACCAATAAAGGAAAAAGATTATGGAAAATGCCCCAACCCCATCTACCCTTCCCCAGGCAATGCCTGAAGGACGCACATAGTCATGGCAACTTAGAATGTTGAATAAAGTTTGTGGCATATAGTTGGGGACTTAGTCTCTGGTAATTGCAACTTTAGTGAAAAAAAAAAAATATATCCATATAAATTAATAAAACCTATCATAATAGCATGTTTTAGCCAATTGGTCTGAAAATTCCTCAACTGAGAAAAACAAGTTCAATAAAAATCTTTCACAAAGTACAACATGAAGCATTTCCAAACAACAGCACTTCTTCTAAAGAGAATTTCTAGCAATAAAACATACAGAAAAGACTTAAGGAAGAATAAACTGTGACTAACAAAAACAAAATGTAAAAAACAAAAGAAAAATGTCCTGCATACAAAAACATAAAAAAAGAAAGAAAAAAAAAAAGAAAAGATACAAGAACAAGGAACAGAGACAACTGTGAGAATGAGAGAGTACGAGATCATTGTAGATAAGCAACAAAAGGCTTTAGCTGGACTTTGAGGTTTCAAATAACCTAGAATATAAGGAACTATAGTGCCATCTTTTCTACAGCGACACCAAAAGCTGTCTCGTGATTGGAGGCAAGACACGTTGCAAAGGTGCGCCCACTTCTGTAATGTAATGGAAATGGTCATGGTTGACAGCTAGCTATTTTACTGTACTTTTTTTTTTTCATAAGTACACATTCTTTTGGAGTATAACATTCCAAGTGGGTTGTACTTTATCATAGATATCTAACATATCTAACATAAGTACGAAAATGCATGAAAATAACCGAGGTAGGAAGAATTCATCTAGCAACTCGATAAATGTTTACCACCTGCTCGATTCCTGTCGTGTGAGAGGTGCCCCATTTGCCGTTACACACAGGAAAAAACGGTACAGGTCTGACTGCTTTTCAAGATCTTTACAGAAAAGTATACTAAAAAATTATGCAATACTTTAATGAGTTTCTCTGACCTTTTGACAGATTCTGCAATATCTGAATGAGTACAAAACAAATACTTGACTGTGAAAATTATCTTCCTGTGTGTCATCATCGTTAATTCTTTACAATATTGACACACTCAACAGAGACAAATTCCCCACCTCCATTTCACAAAACTGCAAGAGTAGACATCGCTGGTGTGAAACCAGCCCATACATGGGAGGTTACTGCCACCTAACCCCAGCCAGAAAATAAAGAATCCTCCACATATTCACAGCAGGAGAGAGCATCAGACAGAAACAGCATCGAGCACTTACGATGTCAATCATATGCTCTTTCCTGCCATGAATACGTGGAGGAATCTCTGTCTTTCATTGCTGGTGTTGGGGGAGGGAGACCCACAGGAAGGGGGGTTGCAGGAGGCACAGCCCCCTGTATTAGACAATATAGTGACTGATTCTGTGTATGGGCCTGTTGTTCAAATTCTACCCTCAATTTCTATGGTTCCTTTCATGCTTCCCTTGCTATTGGGGCCAAGATTGTCGCTAGTGGGTGGGTTTCCACACAGCAATATCAAATACATTTAAACAGTAGAGAGTGAAAGGAATCCATCAATCCCAAAATCGTAGCTATAGCTAAATGGATCTATAGCGTAAAATAACCATAATTTTAAAATACACTTGCATTACTATTAACTGCATTAAGATTTCAAGTTGATTATTAGCTTTCCAATTTCAACTCTACCACTGATTCTCAGCATGAAATTGACCGGCTGCCGGCCAGTATCCTACCATGTCGTGACAACAGAAACAATTCTCACGACACAAAGACATAATCCATTTCGAAAATATGAAATACATCAATCCAAATGCAATTCACGCCCTCAAACAATCGCAAATCGACATTAAATACGGCGTTTCCTTGGATGGAGTTGCACAACAAACGAAAAAATCATGATCCAAACCTTAAATTTAACCTATTCTCAACTTCCAAATTATGGGGGATTATCTAAAGTCAAATGCACTAGGCAATTATACATTACCCCGAAACTTTAGAAGAAAAAGAGTAAATATTTGTTATTTTTTTGACAGAATCACAACATCCTACATCGGTGTTGCCAATGCGAATTACGCTAAGTAGAGCATAGGAGCGAAATTGCGCTATGTTAGTTAAGGCAAAAGATTACCACGATTAGTTATCCTTATGTGCGATAGTACGTATTATGATATAGTATTATTATAATATAGTACATATTATCATAATATAGTACATATTATGTACGATACGTACTCGATCTTTTTAGATATCAAATATCTTAAGTT
>NW_020870422.1:107347-109847 GCF_003789085.1 Penaeus vannamei | reverse complement strand
ATTGTGTCGTACCCTGCAATGAATGTTTGTTACTCCGCCAAGCAAAGAGGTTTTTCAGTTTGTTTTGCGCTGTTGTGGTCATGAATATAAATTGGAAATGGCCTACCGTTTTGCAAACCCCATGTCGTAAGCCATTGTGTTCGCAAAGCAATCGGGCTCGAAGTGTTTCAGGCAAAGTACGCTGGTTGGGACAGGCTGAAATTTGTTCTGCTTGGCATGCTCAAAACGTGTTCACTTCCTTGCTCTGTCGCGGTCCTTTGGCCATTCAAATAGCTGGTGACATGAATGGGAACAGTGAATTGCTACACAACGCCGAGGCATCCTTTGTTACAAACTTTGATAGCTTGAAACTGGGACAATTCCATGATATCCTTGACTCGCGGGTGCACTGTGTGTATCACGCTATTCAACAAGATTCTCCCTGGCCCTGGGAATGACGTCACAACCGGGGATTGCCGAAGACCGCCGAGTTTTGCATCTTCGTTTCTAAGGGCGTCGCTATGGGATTTTTTGGGGATACCAGAGGGTCTCTTCGATTTTTTTTGCATGAATAGGCTAAGCATACATTATTGAACAATATTCAAAGAAAAAACAAACGCTAATTACTTCACATATGCCCTTTAAGATCGAACAACTATCAGCATTCATTAGCAAAGGACGTTGTTATACAATACCATTATCTAGAATATGAATAAGGATAATGATAGTGATGGTAAATCATTTGATTAATGAATAACAGGTAATTCAGAGACCAGGTTTAGGCCTCAGAAAAGGTCAAATGACCTAGTATATTATGTTCAGGCCAAATGTTTAAGTCCATGCAGATCAAATGCCATCCATGCTCTTTTATGTCACTGGCAACACACAAATTCAGCATGTTTAATAAGGTTACAATTTTCACTGTAGGTTGTCATTACAAACCAAGATAGAAATAACTAATCTTCATATTTTTTTTCACTCTGTTTGAACAACAGACAATCATTATAATATTAGTAAGATGTAAAACGAATTTATAGTTGATATATACCATTTATCGTTTATTGAAAGTCATAAGATGCATGGTTATATAGGAACTGACCTGAAGTTTTCACCGGCTCTCAAAAAATCACTTTAATACTTTGTCTACTCAAGACTACTAAGCATTCTGACAAGGGCGTAGGAACGTACATGCATAAGTACATACTAATGTACTTACTGCTGTTACTGTCAAACTATTTCCTTTTCATAATTTCAGATTGAATTCACGTTAGATACTTGTCATAGAATTCCAAGTTATCTAGTCTGATATATTACCCTGACGCCAGAAAATTATTTGCGAATTTAAAGATCAAATGTCCTACCAACAAAACCTTCCACAGGATCCTTTAACCGCCAAAACAAAAGGACATTGACATCTTCTCCCTCTCGGACGTCCTGCTTCTGGAGGAGATATCAGCTGATCTTTATTGCGTCCTTTGTCTGTGTTTGTTATGATCATCTGATTTATTCCTAGATGTTGGAGTGTATGTGCAGGAGAAAGTTGTGACTGAAAACGAATAATTTCTTTTCCATTCTCTATTCTGTTCTCTCAAAAGAATAACTTCACTTAGCAATAAACTTTAACTCTAATGAAAATGTCGCGTCGAAACACGTAGATAATTATCACTTTCGCTTTACCAGAATACCCATTCTACGTGTAATTTTTAATACAATTGTAGAAAAAAAATGAATGTGAGACTGGGTGACTCCACAACGAAAAGAGAGCAGCTGATCTTTCGGTCATAAATCTCAAATTTTTAATACAGTTATAGAAAAAAAAATGCTCATGTGAGACTGGGTGATTCCACATCGACAGAACAGCTGATCTCTCGGTAGGATATCACTAATTTTTAATACAATAGTAGAAAAAAAGTAAACATAATACTGGGTGATTCCACAACAACCGTAGAACAGCTGATCTTTCGGTCGTACATCCCTAATTTTAATACAGTTGTAGAAAAAAAATGAATGTGAGACTGGGTGACTCCACAACGAAAAGAGAGCAGCTGATCTTTCGGTCATAAATCTCAAATTTTTAATACAGTTATAGAAAAAAAAATGCTATGTGAGACTGGGTGATTCCACATCGACAGAACAGCTGATTTTTCGGTCGTACATCTTCAATTTTTAATATAATTGTAGAAAAAAATGTGAATGCGAGACTGGGTGATTCCACAACGAAAAACAGAGCAGCTGATTTTTCGTCAGTACATCTCTAATATTTAATACAACTGTAGAAAGAAATTAATGTGAGACGACAGAAGAACAGCTGTTCTTTCGGCAGTACATCTCCATCAGAATGACGTAATGGTGATGGAGAGGTCCTGTCGCAACCGAAGATATATTACCTTGCACTGTGGAATTATTCATTTTCATTCATGCTTCCTCTATACTTCTCGGGACCGTTGCTTGCTTTGTTCGTTGTAATTTGTTTGGTTCCTTGGTTTCTTACAGGCTGCCCCGTGTCCTAAATGAGGTGCCG
>NW_020870422.1:82500-99747 GCF_003789085.1 Penaeus vannamei | reverse complement strand
CTGTGTTTCGTTTTGTTGTGTTATTTTGTTGTTTTGATGTGTCTTTTTTGTGTCTGTCTTTGTTGCTGTTGCTTGTTGTTGTCTTGCTGTCTTGTTGTTAATGCTACCTGTCTCGCTGTTCGTAGTTTCCGGTGACATTTACTATTTATTGTTGGCATATAGGATAGGAAAATATTGCGTTATTTACTTTTCTTTCATCTCAGATAATGGAGAAAGCAATACTGCCTGTTTTGTGAATTTTCCTTTGGTGGAACTTACACCAAATAGAAAATAATGGCTCATACATAGGCAGTGATTAAAAATAATAATAATAATAATAATAATAACTGACAGAATCACATGCTATATTTCCTTTCTTAATCATCTCTTTATCTAACATCTTCCCATTGGTTATCTTCTTGGCTATGAAAGACATACCAGTGTTAATAAAAAGGAAGATATTTAAATAAGAGAGTAACGTCTGTGAATACTTTGGTACATAGACTATAGTGTTTCACTTGTCATTCTTATGATTACTAAAAAAAAAATAAAACGTATAAAATTATCAATCTGTACAGGTATGACTTTACCTCAGAGAGGAAACAAAGGAAACTAATTATCAAATAAAAAGTGAAAATCACTAATAGGATGTCTTTCTGGAAAATATAAATTTTCCTATCATGAAATAAACAACAAATGCCATTTAAAAGACTGAATTTATTTGTCTTTCTAGAAATTAAATAAATTACCATTATCAATTTTGATCACAAATAATACTATATATCTATAATGTATGTACAATAAATATCAACAATCTAAAATTTTGGACACAAATTTTGCTGACTTTTTTTTTATTATATCTTACCATTAAGCATTAAACTCTCACAATATAAATATAAACATATTTTGACTATACAAAAGCTTTCCCTGTATCACTATTTCTTTACTTTCTATGTACCTAATAGAAACATTTATGATCTTACAAAACAATAAATACTTCTAAATAATTACAATAAATATAGTTTACCGTGACAATGGCAAATAAAGATATAAAGGTGAATGAAGAGTTTAAAATCCCATGAGATGAAATGGACATATTTTAATGAAATCTCTTGCATTGTCATATCATAGGCTATACATTCAAATTTCAACAGGAGTATGAATACACTGACTAATGATGTGAATATTGGATTTCCTCATTTTATATATTCATGAAAACCTTTTTGTTTTATGAGTTGAAGTACTAAGAGCAAACACCGATTTGTAAAAATTGATGAAATGGCATAAGGATAACTATCCCGTGCTATAGTTGTGACACTTATCTGGCAACTTAGTGGTCAACAGCGCATTTGATTTTATTAAACATATAAGACACAGCTGTTGATTAGCCCATATATACAGATAATAACAACAAATACTGTCAATTATGAATGGCAGTACTTGTCACTGCTTCATGAATTAATGACACCAAATGTTCTGTTGACCACAAGGTTGCCAGGATACAAAAAAAAATAATCTTGAGACAAAAAATAATAATTCAGAATATAATAAAATTGATAACCCAGTAAAGAAAACATGAATATACAACACTGATGGTTCAATTTCACTTCTCAAAGAATCAAAGGGCAACATATCCTTCACTAATCACTGTATTTATGACTGAACTTCTTGAATGCAATCAACGCAACACTTGAATGGCTGTTAAGTCCACATTTTTTCTCCTTTCCTTCAGATATGTAAAGAACACATCAATCCTTAATCTTGATATTTATTAATGGATCAATGAGCCATATGATTTCCTCCTTTACAATCTAAATATACTCCTTAGAAAAAAACTGAACTCATTATTCCTTTGTCTTCACACGTAAAAAGGTCCAAAAGAGCAAATATGTTTTCTCTGTCTGTTGTTTAACATTTGAAACAAATAAATGTGCTAGACATTAAAGGTCACATAAAACTATGGTTGAGTATTGTGTAGGAAAGGGTAAAGAGGAGTTAAAGATTAGAATAAAATGTGTTAGCTGTCAAAGATAAGAGAGCATTAGAGGATAGTGTGGTAGTAAAAAGGGAAAAGGCAGGAGTTAAGTGAACTTAGAGGAGAGATCAGAAGAAAGGAGAGGGTTAAGAGGGGTAGGGAAATTGAGTGAATTATAGTGTATTTGTCAGTGGGGAAGGTATAGGAAAAATGTTCACGGAAAACAGAGATGCCTGTTGGAAAAATAGGAGAAGAATCTGGGGAAGGGGGTGCGTGTTAGATGTCAAAGATTAGTGTTACAGGAAAATATGGTGGCGGAAAGGGAAAAGTGGGAAGCTAATGAAGTTGATCAGGGATTAGTAAAATACGAAAGGTTAAAGGGGTAGAGCAAATGAGTGAATTGCATTGTATCTGTGACTGGGGAAGAAATGGGGATATTGTTCAAGGAAAACAGAGGCAGCTGTTGGAGAAGTAGGAGGAGAAGAATCCGGGGGATGAGAAAAGGGATTGGGGAAGGTGATGAAGTATCAGGAAGATTGTCTGGAGGGGAGGGGTCTGGAGAAGGACACTGTTGTGAGTATTCAAGTGGGAGCGGTAGAAAGAGTGGGGTATGTTGGGAGGGTGTAAAAGGACACAAAACATTTTTTTTCAGATATATTTCACAAAATATTTTGTCATAAATCACTGATATAATTTTTTTCTGATATTGGTATAAAAGTTTTCTTTGAACATTAACAAACTCATGTCTATGCACAATGTCTTAATCAAATGCCATATGCATGATTGCAATAAGCAAAAGTCCATTAGTGGCGTACCTCCCCACGTGTTTAACAGGTCTCGCGTGTGCCGCCTGAGAACTAACCATAGCTGGGCTTTAATAGTCGTTTGGTAGTTTCCTCATTCATGTACCTATACAATACGTTAGCTAATTCAATTTGATCCAAAAATGTTCAACCCCCGAGACAGTCCCCTTAACCAGGGGAATACCATGCCCATGGCTCCCGGAGGTCGTTCATGACTGACACAAAGCCAGCCTTTCATTCTTTCAGCACAGCTCTCACACCTTAAGAATGGGATAGAAGAAGGGGATGAAGAAGATACTCAAGAGGAAAGGGGAGAAGAAAAGACCAAGCAAAATTAGTTGAGGCGAGGCCTGAGGCCCAAGATAGGGGTGATCCCCTACATTGGGCCTCAGTCTCCATCTCCTAAGCTCTCCCACAACAAAACGAACAAGGTATAGGGAGGATTTTCTCTATCTGTATCCTTCTCTGCTTCTCTTTCTGTGTGTCTCTGTCTTTCTCCCTCTCTCTTAGCAATGTTGTTCTTCTTCCAACATTTGCAACTGAATTATCCATCCATCACCAATCACTACACATTTCCAAATGTTCTAATCACCCACATTTTGTTCTCTTACTCCCAGCAAGAATGGAATTCCTCAGTCCTTTTCAGCCATAAATACAATGCCTATATTCTCAAAAGAACAGAAGAAACAACGCAGCACTGGCCTCCAATGATGACAAACAAGAACCAAACCATCCAGTAGACGGCTGGATATCCTCCTCTCATTGTCCTTGCCTCCCTTGAGGGAGACTCAATGGTGCATTGACCAGCTGCCGTTTTGCCAGCCTTTCCAGGTACTGCTTATGGATATTTTGGACAGTGGACTTGCTCAGCTTCTTGTTGAGGGTCCTGGAGAGTTCCCTGGCAGCCTTATTGGGCCCCATCCTTATGCATGCCTTGGCAATCAGGAGCCGTTCCTCGGGCGTCCAGCGTGTGTAGCCTCCACGGACTCTGACCATCGCCGCTGCTGCTGCTGAGCCCTCAAGTGCTACCATCTGTTGATTGAAGGAGGTATCACATCCTGGACTTTGGGCTTTGGACACTCCAAACACGCCATTCTGGATTTTTCTACCTCTTCTTGGTTTTCATAAAGGTGGGCTAGAGCACATCATCCTAACCACTCTTTCTGGGACAGGTATCAAATTGGACTCTGTTTTGGTCAAATATGTGGGACTGTGAGAGCATAATAGGCCAAGAGGCCACGGTAACGATACTTATCTTGAGGCCTAATGATACTGGTGTTTCTCTTCTAATATGACTCATATAAAGAAAAAAAATAATTTTCATCAAAAGAATAATAAATGACACGGGGAAAAATAGAAATGAAAGGCAAAACGGAAAGACAAAAGCTGAAGAAATGAACAAATCAAATAAAAATTCACCAAGATCCCTAACAAATCCTCATTTGCGCATTAATCAACTTCAATCAAATTAGATAGAGAAGCAAAGAAAAAAAAGAAAAAAAAAGAAAGAAAGAAAAAAAAAAAACATCATTACACATATGGTAAAAACATTCCTATCTTTTAAACAAAACCTAAAGATACATTCAACCTTTACTTTCTCACAAACTCTTAATCTCTCACCCTATTACTCTAAAACTGAAAATATTAAATATAAAATCATCAATTGACTTTATTGAACACACAGTGAATAAGCCCTGTTACTTCAGTTTATGTTATATTCTCCTTGAATTTTCAGTGTAGAGTATGAATATCATTAACTTATCTTCCTGTATGATTTCTACAGAGAGCAGGTATGAGATTATGAATAAAATCTTGGTGATTGCAAGCTGCTACTCCACAGACTTTATGTGAAATGTGGCACCTTGGCGAAATCTAATTCCATTCGGGAACTTGACACTAAGGAAATGGATTTGCTGAGCAACAATAAGGTGTCTATGAAGTGACAAACTGCATATATACTTGTGGCAGAAAAGGAGAAACTTAAAAAAATCTGACTGAAAACTATGACAAAGATGAATGCTACAAAAGTGACTGAAGTTGCAAATGAGTTAGGTGTGTAATTTTGGACACAAAAACAATCAAGGGAATTACTGTGAGAGGACATCAAGTGGCAGCTGTCTTGGTGCTATCAGTCTCCAGACTAGTAAGGAAGCCAAATACACACATATTTCAATTAGGGTGAAATTAATGACTAATCCTATGTCACTAAGGTCACTCTTCACAGTAAGTGGTCCTGTAATGACCCCCACAAAGTAATGGATGCCAGAAGTGTTTAAAGATACTGGTTTCTTACAGGCACAGCTACACATACTCCCCTTGCCTCATGGTGATATGGTGTTTGCATTTCCAAGAGTGCACTGCTGGAGAGACTCTCAATTATCTAAGTCTAACGTTATTCAAGAAATCAACAATTTAGTACCTAGGAACAGGTGTCCTTTTCTCTAGACCAGCTGATAAAATATAAAATCACTGGGAGATTTCACTGACACATTCTGGAATGTTGATCATGGGTCAACATTCAAATAGCCTGATGGCATCATACCTTTTATAATATTTGATGGATTTGGATTTTTGTTCTTTGCTTCCAAAGAAATAACTTAACATGATATCAAATAGGATTGTTCCTGTTAGCATCAGGAAGCTGCATTACTCAATGCTGCTCATTTTCTTGACATGAATCCTGTTCTTGACAAGTTGAAAAAAAAAAAAAACATTGAGGGCAAAGGTTACAATCAGAGATCTATCAAGAGATTTAAGCATAATGTTGAATAAAAGCCATGGGTAATTCAAAGATAATCATCTGTGACACAGACAATGGTGCAAAATTGGGGTTTGGTAAGCACTACTTGACAATGGGGGTCTTTGGATGGGTATTTGGTTCACTGCATATCCTGTGTCCTTGACCATGCCCTACAAGATTTATCTCATGCAGAAGGTGAGAGTAATCAAGCAGGAACAAACTGAAAACTATATGGGAATAAACCAACTAGCACAATTATGCACAATCTCTTACACACCCTGCATGAAAATACAAACCTCTCTCTATTTGTCTACAGCCCTGCTAGTAAATAGCCTTATTGTTTACACCCCTGCTGTTACAAACTCTCTTTATTGACCAGATTGGTTTATTTCTATTATGTTTACTTAATTCTATGTTAGCAATATATAATGCGACATATATGATACATGGTTTTAGTAGAGAACAAAATTTATAAAGATTACTTTTGAATTGAATAATAAATGGTTTTAGTAGAGAACAAAATTAAGAAAAAAAATTATAGAAATATAGTTACTCTTTGAATATGAATGAATATGGGAATAGATTTCCATATAAAATCTTGTTTCCACTATATATGTGTAATTAGATGTATCTATATATATTCAAAGTTATAAATATAATATATAAATATATCGTGAGGTAACTATATCGGTAACTCATATGGCTTAACATAACAGTAAGGTGTGTGAAAGGGGAATGTGGGAGAAGATCGGAATTTATGATATATGACATACAGTACCAGAATTACTTCTCAACACTCACTATATTTCATTCATAAAAAACATAACTGTGACAGTTAGGTGTGCCTGCAAGGGGTGAGGGTATGGGGGTCGATATTTTGGGACTAGCAGAATGAAACTTGCTTATCAGTAGAAGATATATAAATATACATTACATATCTCTCCTTCAGAACAAAAAAGTAAATAGGAAAAAACTAGTTTTTGACAGGCCTTCCACAAATCTAGTGAAAAGTAAAGCATGCACAGCAGTCTCCATATTATGAAGTGAGAACATTCAGCCCACCGCTCTTCTATCATATGAAAAGAGGCATAAAGGAATAGTAAAACCAAGGCATTTGTCTAAGGAAAAAAGTACCAAACACAATACCACAAAGCCATGATACCACTGCATAACAAACAGTGAGCAATTCATCATGGACTTGAAGCATTCACATAACACTGACATTTCTATCTATTGAAAAAGAAAACAGATATCAAATCCTTTACAATTCACAAAGAGGATATGTACCACTGATCGGTATATTTGTTATAATGTAAATAATCATAATTTTTCCATTTCCTTCACTGAAAATAAAACTTTATTACATAGAAATAGTTCCATTATATATCCTACGTATCTTAAAATATATGATATAAAACCTATCTGCCAAAAGAATCATGGAATGTCATACTTCTATTTTTAAATCCATCAACCCATTATGGGGGTATCAGTCTCCTTGATGGGGGGGGTGAAAAAAATAACACCATACTATTAAAATCTTTATTGATGTACTTAATCATTACGGGAATAGGATATCATATACCGAAGAGTAAAACTGCATAGACAAAAAAGAAATACTGATAGAAAGCATTTCTATATATAGTAAAATCTCACAATTTCTAAAGATTACTGAATGAATAACAAATATGCTGTTGAGGTTGATGGCTGAGCTGCTGTGAAACTGAATAACATCTTCCTGATGTTCTTGTTTTAGGCTTCTAGAACACATATTCCTTTGGAATTTTGCATCATTCTCTACGACACGCTCCTGGCAGGTTATCTGAAGTCAGCCACACTTAAATGCACCAATCTGTATTCCTCAGGTGCCACTAATACCTTTCATATTGCTGAGTGACTAAAGTACTTCCTACTTGGCTAATGTCCTTTGATAAAAATGTTGGGATGTTTTAGGTTCAGGGCATAAGTGGTGCTTTGAGTTTTCCTCACTTAATGGACGGTGATAAAAAAGGAAGAGGGAACTGAATTCCTCTTCTCATTGGCACTCTTTCAGACAAAATCCATCACATTCATGCCAAAATATGGTGTTAGTTTCACTATCAAAACTCTGTTTATCTTAAAGAGTTTTTCTGTTGTGATGAGCAGTACCAAGACATTTTGTAATGTGCCTTGACATCCTTTTATTTCTGAACCATTTCCATCATCTATTTTTTTATCTTACAGATGAAATGAGCTGCCACCATCTGATATTCATGAAGCATGTTTATATCCAATCTTGAGTGACTGCTTCTAAATTCAACTGCTGCAGCTGCCTCCATGCCCCTCCCAGCAGAGCCTGAATCACAATGCCTCTCTTGCCATTCCATAGAACCTTCTGCACTTATTTTCTTTTCTTCAAGTCAGTTCATTTTCTTTCAATTTTTTTTCCAAAAAGTAATGTGATCAATAATTTTTACAGCCCTAGTTATCTTAGATTAAGGTAAATGCAGAAACTGTCCACATTTAAGGCCTTTTTTTCCTTGGCTTATTGATAATTGCCTGTTTTGTTTTTGTTTTTTCAGTGTAAAAAATAAAGTGGAAAAATTACAAAATCCTGACAATTCTTGAAACAAAATATAAAGAAAGCTGAAAGACTAACAAAAAAAAAAAAGTTATTTTCTCCATTCAGTCTTTAGAGTAAGAATATGAAAATGGCAAGTCATGCTTTTGTTACTAAGAATTTGAACCAATGTTGTGTGAAGGATGTGAAATGCTATGAAATAATGTAAAATTTCCACAAGATTCTGATTGACATTTCCAGCTTGATATATTGTTTCCATGGTATTTTGTAGGAGTAGGAACTTAAAGAATGAAGATAGAATGCCTTTAAAGTATTCTAGTTCTCTTTCATTTCCACAATGACATACAAATCATCTAAAACTTCATTAGACGGCAGAGACTGCAATTTAGCTAGGAACCTCAGTTCATCAACCATCTACATCATCATCACTATCATAATAAAGAAAAATGCTTCTCCTGGGTGTTTTTTCATGAACATCCTTTTCAAACTTTTGTTTTTCGAAGCACAGGCATACGAGTTTAAATCTCAATTTTGTTGTTTTTTGTTTGATGTAATGATGTAAATTTCCTGTTTGTGTCTCCTTATATACGGCAATTTCCACAACAACAGATTCCTTTGGAGGGTGTGACAAGCGAGTACTTTTCTTGCAAAGTCTATGGGCAATAGAAACCCTAGAACAAGGCTGCTGATATTTTCTAATGTTGAAAAATATAAAAAATAAAATCAACTCTCTCTCTCTTTCGCTCTCTCTCTCTCTCTCACTTTCTCCCTTGCTCTCTCTCGCACTCTAGCACTAGCACTAGCTCTAGCGCCCACTCGCTTCTTTGCTCTCTCTATCTTCTCTCTCGCTCCTTTGCTCTCTCTCTCTCTCTTGCTCCTTTGCTCTCACTCTCTCACTCTTTGCTTTGTGCTCTCTCTCTCACTCCTTTGCTTCTCTTCTCTCTCTGCTCTTTGCTCTCACTCTCTCACTCCTTTGCTCTCGCTCTCTCTCTTTGCTTTCGCTCTCTCTCATTGCTTTGCTCTTGCTCTCTCACTCCTTTGCTCTCGCTCTCTCACTCCTTTGCTCTCTCTTCTCTTTGCTCTTTGCTCTTCACTCTCTCACTCCTTTGCTCTCGCTCTCTCAAAGCTCTCAACTCCTTTGCTCTTGCTCTCTCACTCCTCTCTCATCTCCTTTCGCTCTCTCACACTCCTTGCTCTGCTCTCTCCTTTGCTCTCGCTCTCTCACTCAAAGCTCTCTCACTCAGCTCTCGCTCTCTCAAACCTTTGCTCTGCTCTCTCACACCTTTGCTCTTCTCTCTTCATGCTCTCTCCTCCTTTGCTCTCGCTCTCTCAAACTCTCTCACACCTTTGCTTTCGCTCTCTCTCACTCCTTTGCTTGCTCTCTCACTCCTTTGCTCTTGCTCTCTCACTCCTTTGCTCTCTCTCTCTCTTGCTCCTTGTCTCACTCTCACCCTTTGCTCTCGCTCTCTCAACCTTTGCCTTGCTCTCTCACACACCTTTGCTCTTGCTCTCTCACTCTTTGCTCTCGCTCTCTCACTCCTTTGCTCTCGTCTTCTCACTCCTTGCTCTTGCTCTCTCTCCTTTGCTCTCTTGCTCTCTCAACCTTTGCTCTCTCTCTCTCCTTTGCTCTCGCTCTCTCACTCCTTTGCTCTCTCAGCTCTCACTCCTTTGCTCTCACTCTCTTCAAACTCCTTTTGCTCTTGCTCTCTCAACTTTGCTCTCTTCTCTTCCTTTCTCTTCGCTCTCTCTCCTTTCTTCGCTCTCACACCTTTGCTCTTGCTCTCTCACTCCTTTGCTCTTGCTTGCTCTTGCTCTCTCTCACTCCTTTGCTCTTTTTCTCTCACTCCTGCTCTGCTTTGCTCTCACTCTCTCACTTTGCTCTCTCACTCCCTTTGCTTCTTGCTCTCTCACTCCTTTGCTCTCACTCCTCTCTCACTCTTTGCTTTTGCTCTCTCACTCCTGCTCCTTTGCTCTCTCACTCCTTTGCTCTCTCTCACTCCTTTGCTCTTGCTCTCTCACTCCTTTGCTTTCACTCTCTCACACCTTTGCTCTTGCTCTCTCACTCCTTTGCTCTCACTCTCACTCCTTTGCTCTTGCTCTCTCACTCCTTTGCTTTCGCTCTCTCACTCCTTTGCTCTTGCTCTCTCACTCCTTTGCTTTCACTCTCTCACTCCTTTGCTCTTGCTCTCTCACTCCTTTGCTCTCTCTCTCACTCCTTTGCTCCTCTCACTCCTTTGCTTTCACTCTCTCACTCCTTTGCTTTTGCTCTCTCACTCCTTTGCTCTCGCTCTCTCTGCTCTCTCTCACACTCTTTGCTCTTGCTCTCTCACTCCTTTGCTCTTGCTCTCTCACACCTTTGCTCTTGCTCTCTCACTCCTTTGCTCTTGCTCTCTCACACCTTTGCTCTTGCTCTCTCACTCCTTTGCTCTTGCTCTCTCACACCTTTGCTCTTGCTCTCTCACCTTTGCTCTTGCTCTCACTCCTTTGCTCTCACTCACACCTTTGCTCTTGCTCTCTCACTCCTTTGCTCTTGCTCTCTCTCCTTGCTCTGCTCTCTCACTCCTTTGCTCTTGCTCTCTCACTCCTTTGCTCTTGCTCTCTCACTCCTTTGCTCTCGCTCTCTCACACCTTTGCTCTTGCTCTCTCACTCCTTTGCTATTGCTAAAACATCTTACATCACATTCATTTTCCTACATCTTCTAAATATCCAAAAAAAAAGGAAGTATTCTCTGTTTCCCTTACAAAGGTCTGTATTTACACTGATCATCCTCATACAATGTATTTACAAATCCTGTTTGTGTTAACATATGTTTGCATCCCAATCTCAGTTTGCAGTACAGTGTATAATTTAATGTCTCCTTTGTAGTTTGAAGAAAAATAAAACTTCTGTCCCAGTGTTTTTTCCATCACTAAATATTCTTTTGTATAACATTATGACAATGTATATATATTTTTTTTCCTCTTTCCTTTTTGGAGAGAAATTTTAACTCATTCCACTGATAATATTTCTTGTTTCCGGCATACTGGTCATACAAAGAAATTTCTTATCTATATAAGGATATAAGGATATATAGGATTGATATCCTGGTCTTCAGTGTTTTAAGATGCACACAATTACACATGTATAGCTTTCTATAATGGCTTATGTCAAGAAAGAAAGTATCATGTGTGTTCACTGTAGGATTACAGGTGAATTAATAATGATAAACTATTAAAAGGAAAGTAAGATAAAAATATATAAAAAATGCAACTGCCAATGAAATAAATATAATAAAAGCAAGCCCAAGTACTTGTTTCTCTCATCTCAGGGTATATGTTGATTTTTATCTTTTTCCTTATTCCAGAAGAAGAAGAAGAAGAAGAAGAAGAAGAAGAAGAAGAAGACAAAGAAGAAGAAGAGGAAGAAAAAGAAACTCACACATACACCCGGATGAGTACACACACACACAACACACACACACACACACACACACACACACACACACACACACACACACACACACACACACACACACACACACACACACACACACACACACACACACACACACACACACACACACACACACACACACACACACACACACACACACACACACACACACACACACACACACACACAAAGGAGGCGGGGATAAATGAATGAATATAAAGGGAAAGATTTTTTTTTAAAGGGAAAAAAAAAGAAAAAAAAAGAAAAAGAAAATTGCTCTCCATATTTGTACCACCTAGAAATGCACACCCAAGAGAGAGGAGAGATCATACCCTGGCCATGCAGTAATCCTAAAGTGAACACGCGGAAAGGAAAACAGGACACTGACCCCTTGTTGTGCTAGAAGCTGTGGCGTTTGCTGGCTTAACATGGGTGACGATGGTTGGAGGATGCCCACCCCACTGCAGCCTTCTCCAGAAGTCATGTCCGATTGTACTATGCCGTCTTGCCACTGTAGATGATAAATATACAAATATATAGTGATGTTGCATTCCCTTCCTAAACTACAATAACCATACAATAAATAAAAAAATAACACGACAAATACTTATCAATAACCTAGGATTAATAATACAACAATAAAAAGAAAACTGGGAAACAATATAATCTTCCCTGAACTAGGAACACTGATTTAGTACCCAAATAGAAAAAAAAACAAAACAATTCTGCTTTAAAATGCGGCATGAATTTTACACGGGATGGATGGGTTAACACAGCTACACCAAAGGTTACAAATATGGTACTTAGCAAGAGAATGCTTAAACTTTTGTGTTAAAGGGGGCTTTAAATATTGGTGACGGACATCTGTGAGCATGTAGCAAAGTTCAGGGAAATAATTCTCCATGGATTTTGAAAAGCCAAGAATATGACACAACATTCTAGCAGCTATCATTATAAATCCCCTCTCTATCATGTCCCATGCAGCAGAATCGCATTCCACGGGATGTAGTATTGGAAGCACCGGCGAGTTAACCATTACCAATATGATGAGATCTCACCATTTGGCAGGCTGATGAACATGGAAAGTTTCACAGCACGGAATACTAAATGGAGATAGATTCATAGATTCCTCAGACTTTGCATGGGTATAAACTGAAAAAATCCACAAAGAGCGCACAAACCTCAATCATCTCCGAAGGTCCTGGGTTCATTTCACTTGTCTGCAGTCCAGAGGCGTTGAGGTGTTCAAACTGTGGATCACTGTATTCTGCTGAGCCTGTGTGTCCTGATATACTGTCTCTACTACTACCTTCACTTTTAAAAGGGGCAAGCTGAGCATCGTATTCTACACTGTGATCCGTTCTTCCTATCTGAGCGCCTTCACTGTCGACCATATCCTCGATAATCTCCTCTTTAATTTCTGCAGCATAATAATCTTCCTGCTGTATGGGAGAAAAAGACAATGATAATGTTAGATATTACAGTATTAACAAACAATATTGATATGTACAGTAAATTTTCCTTTAATTATACATACCCCAATCTCAGATACTGAAAGAGGGTCCTGAGCTTCTTCCTGGTCTTTCCTGCGGTGTCCTTCTTCGTGGGTCACTTGTCTCCCTTTCTCAGTGGGGTTCAATCTGACATTGGGACTTGTGGATTCGTGCATCGTTCTGGTGGTGTCTACAAGTCTTTCCTCTGTTCTGCGTCTTTTAGCAGGGTGTGGGCTGCATCTCTCAGTCCCAGACTCGAGAGAACTTGACTTAGATTTAGCAGGAGCTGGGGGCGTGTCAGGCACTGCCAGGCCCTTGATCTGCAGGACCTCTGCCACTTTTATAAGCATAGCTAGGTTGCTCTGCGGCACACTCACTTCCCCAGCATACATATAGCTCAACAGTGCCTCAAGTTCTCTACACTTAATGTCATTCAGCACAATCACTGGATGTTTACATGGTGTTCTTTCAAATATTTTTTCAAAGTATTCACTACATGTTGACAAGACTAATTTATGCAATGGATAAAAATTTCCCTCACAAGAAAGTGTTACATCTGTGTAGGTTTCCTGTAAAAGGAGAAAAACATGAATCTTATTCTTCATTATCAAAGATTTGCGGTAAAAAAAAAAAAACATGAACTGAATGCATTAAAAAGAAAGAAAGAAAAAAATGCATATTTGCTTTAAGGATGTTACAATATACAATATTCCATACTCATCAAATTATGTTTTTAAAAAATGTACATATACAGCAAGTTCTTACCTTTTCTCTGCATTTACTTAATATATCACAGAAAGTAGCATGGTGATTGTTCCAAGACAGGGATAGCATTCCATCACCCATCTTGGCTAAATATATCTGTTGCTAATATCTCCCAGACTGGCTTTTATCCTAGAATGAAAAAAATATGGATTAGGATATATTTTCAGAAATTCACAAATATACAGGAAACAAGGATGTTAAAAAAGGTTATGTAGCATGTATGTAGTGACACACCTAGTCACACAAGCACATATTACCACTTTGAATATGCACTTCCATATTCTTTACCAAATTACTTGTTTATTATACAACTGATAGGTTTTATATGATGTTATTCCAAATGTCAAACTATTTTAAAATGGCTACAAAAAAAAAATAGTTGTAGAAGGATCAATACCTAGAAAACAGTGTACTATAAAATAGATTTTTTTTCAGAATTTCAGAGCCAAATACGCCAATGAGCAGTGTTTTTGTAACAGAAATCTCCAAAGTACTGCTAAGAAATCTGTATGAAGGAAGAGGAAATTTGCAGTGATTTTTCTTTATGCAGGCTCACACAATGTATAACAATAAACATTTAAGAATCACATCATAAGCTCCTACTGTATGGCAAATCGCAATGGGTATGTAGCCTATCCCAGATTACAACCAATTTCTAAGAACTAAGGGGTCCAGGAAAGATGTTGCAATCCACCGTCAATGAAGATGATAATGTAATTTTTGAGAATATTTCATAAATGAAACTAGGTCTAAAAGTACAGACAATTATTTGAAAAGTATAGAATCATCTTATAAAATATTACTGACTACTGTCATTATTGCTTTGACATTTCATAGCATTACTATGTGACTATCAAGAACCATGATAAAACCCATGCCTAAATTAATACAGATCTGAATTTTCTTCTCATATTTAGATTGCAAATTCCCTACAGATTTCACATTTTCTTAATATATGGGCATATACAAGTGAGCACTGAAGCAAGATCAATCATAAATATGGCTTTTTTTAATTACAAATGAAGGCATGTTTGTCCAAAGGTGTTCTCAAAACAACTGCAAGAAAATGTATTTATCAAAATGTTTGGTTCGTTTAGACTCTTACCTATAACATAAGCATGGATATGATCATGTAAATGCACTCTATCTCATAACTATATGTGATCATTTATGCATTAATGGGATCATATCAATACTATTGTTATAGACGAAAGTTTAAACGGTCAATCTTTGTGGTATGGGCTAAGCTAGGGCAAATCAAAGATGATATTCTTGTAGAAGACAAGAAGCTGCAGTTGTCGGTCAAGAAATAAGGTACAAACACAAATGTTAATGGCACCAATAAAGGAAAAAGATTATGGAAAATGCCCCAACCCCAGGCAATGCCTGAAGGACGCACATAGTCATGGCAACTTAGAATGTTGAATAAAGTTTGTGGCATATAGTTGGGGACTTAGTCTCTGGTAATTGCAACTTTAGTGAAAAAAAATATATATATATATCCATATAAATTAATAAAATCTTTCATAATAGCATGTTTTAGCCAATTGGTCTGAAAATTCCTCAACTGAGAAAAACAAGTTCAATAAAAATCTTTCACAAAGTACAACATGAAGCATTTCCAAACAACAGCACTTCTTCTAAAGAGTATTTCTAGCAATAAAACATACAGAAAAGACTTAAGGAGAGAATAAACTGTGACTAACAAGAACAAAATGTAAAAAACAAAAGAAAAATGTCCTGCATACAAAAACATAAAAAAAGAAAGAAAAAAAAAAAGAAAAGAAACAAGAACAAGGAACAGAGGACAACTGTAAGAAAGAGAGAGTACGAGATCATTGTAGATAAGCAACAAAAGGCTTTAGCTGGACTTTGAGGCTTCAAATAACCTAGAATATAAGGAACTATAGTGCCATCTTTTCTACAGCAACACCAAAAGCTGTCTCGTGATTGGAGGCAAGACACGTTGCAAAGGTGCGCCCACTTCTGTAATGTAATGGAAAGGGTCATGGTTGACAGCTACCTCTTTTACTGTACTTTTTTTTTTTTCATCAGTACACATTCTTTTGGAATATTACATTCCAAGTGGGTTGTACTTTATCATAGATATCTAACATATCTAACACAAGTACGAAAATGCATGAAAATAACCAAGGTAGCAAGAATTCATCTAGCAACTCGATAAATGTTTACCACCTGCTCGATTCCTGTCGTGTGAGAGGTGCCCCATTTGCCGTTACCACAGGGAAAGACGGTACAGGTCTGACTGCTTTTCAAGATCTTTACAGAAAAGTATACTAAAAAATTATGCAATACTTTAATGAGTTTCTCTGACCTTTTAACAGATTCTGAAATATCTGAATGAGTACAAAACAAATACTTGACTGTGAAAATTATCTTCCTGTTGTGTCATCATCGTTAATTCTTTACAATATTTACACACTCAACAGAGACAAATTCCCCACCTCCATTTCACAAAACTGCAAGAGTAGACATCGCTGGGTGGAAACCAGCCCCATACATGGGAGGTTACTGCCACTTAACCCCAGCCCAGAAAATAAAGAATCCTCCACATATTCACAGCAGGAGAGAGCATCAGACAGAAACAGCATCGAGCACTCACGATGTCGGTCATATGCTCTTTCCTGCCATGAATACGTGGAGGAATCTCTGTCTTTCATTGCTGGTGTTGGGGGAGGGAGGCCCACAGGAAGGGGGGTTGCAGGAGGCACAGCCCCCTGTATTAGACAATATAGTGACTGATTCTGTGTATGGGCCTGTTGTTCAAATTTTACCCTCAATTTCTATGGTTCCTTACATGCCTTCCCTTGCTATTGGGGCCAAGATTGTCGCTAGTGGGTGGGTTTCCACGCAGCAATATCAATACATCTAAACAGTAGAGAGTGAAAGGAATCCATCAATCCCAAAATCGTAGCTATAGCTAAATGGATCTACTGCGTAAAATAACCATAATTTTAAAATACACTTGCATTACTATTAACTGCATTAAGTTTTCAAGATGATTATTAGCTTTCCAATTTCAACTCTACCACTGATTCTCAGCATGAAATTGACCGGCTGCCGGCCAGTATCCTACCATGTCGTGACAACAGAAACAATTCTCACGACACAAAGACATAATCCATTTCGAAAATATGAAATACAACAATCCAAATGCAATTCACGCCCTCAAACAATCGCAAATCGACATTAAATACGGCGTTTCCTTGGATGGAGTTGCACAACAAACGAAAAAAATCATGATCCAAACCTTAAATTTAACTTATTTCTCAACTTCCAAATTATGGGGGATTATCTAAAGTCAAATGCACTAGGCAATTATACATTACCCCGAAACTTTAGAAGAAAAAGAGTAAATATTTGTTATTTTTTTGACAGAATCACAACATCCTACATCGGTGTTGCCAATGCGAATTACGCTAAGTAGAGCATAGGAGCGATATTGCGCTATGTTAGTTAAGGCAAAAGATTACCACGATTA
>NW_020870422.1:40000-67500 GCF_003789085.1 Penaeus vannamei | reverse complement strand
ATTATTGTTATGTTCATAACCGTCATCTTTGTCTTTGCTTTTATTACTATTATCATCAGCATCATTATCATTATCGCTACCTTTATTGCTAATATCATTGTTACATTATTACCATTATCATTATTCTTACTCTTTTTGTAATTGTTGTTGTTAGTATCATTATTATTGTTATCATCATCATCATTATTGTTGCTGTTGTTTTTGTTGTTGTCATTATTATTGTCATTGTTATTATTCTTATCATTATCATTAATATTATTGTTTTGTTGTTGTTATAATAATGACAACCATTATGATAGTAGTAATTATCATTGCTATTATTGTTATTATTACTGTTAATATTTTGATCATTATTATTATGATTACTATTATTATTACTAGCACGAAATAACACGAAACAAATAATTAAGAGGCATCTCTCTCCTCCTCTTTCTCTCTTTTACCTTTCTCCTTCTACCTTTCGCCTACCCTAACCCTGTTCTTTTCCCTCTCTTTCTCCCTCAACATTTCCCTTTTCCTCTCTGCCTTTGTTCCATATTCAGCCCTACATCTCCCCCTTCCCACTTCCTTTATCTTCCTCTTTTTCATTTCCCTCTTCCTTCGTTCTCTTATCCGATTCTCTCGCTCTCTCCCTATTCCAATTTTTTTTTGAGCCCCCTCTTTCAGTCTCTTTCTATCTCTCGTCTCCTCTCTCTCTTTTCCTCTTTCTCTTCCTTTTCCTCTCCGTTTTACCCCCAGATCTTCTTTATGATTATGATTAGTATTGTTATTGATATCATTATTAACATAACTATTATCATTTATTATTATCATCATTATCACCATTATTATCATTTATTATCTTTATCATCATTATTATCATTTATTATCTTTATCATCATTATTATCATTATTATACTATCATCTATTGTTATATTCATTATCATCATTATTATCATTTATTATCTTTATTATCATCATTATTATCATTATTTTCATTATTATTATCATCCTCATTATCGTCATTACCTCTAACTGCAATCATGTTTTACATATGATCGACTCTTTGTATTTTTTTTTTCTTATCTCTTAGATGTTGCAAAGTCACTGCTTATTTATTTTACTACGACAATAAAATCATAAGAAAAAAAAACATGAATAAATAAAGATTATATATTTCATCTGGTCAAGCCTGTTTTATTATTTTTTTGTTTTATATTTAAGAAAAGTCTAGTCACTTATCATGCATTTCTCTCTCTCTCTCTCTCTCTCTCTCTCTCTCTCTCTCTCTCTCTCTCTCTCTCTCTCTCTCTCTCTCTCTCTCTCTCTCCTCATTTCCCCCCATCTCTCCTTCACTTATTCACTCTCTACCCTCTTTCTCACTCACTCACTCCCTGTGCCACCCTTTCTCTCTTTCTCTCCCACTCCTCCCCTCTCTCTCTCCCTCTCTCTTTCACACGCACATACTCTCCCCTTTCTCTCACTTTCCCCCACTCTCCCTCACTCATTTATTCTCCCCCTCTCTCACTCACTCACTCCCCCCCCCCTCTCTCTCTCTCTCTCTTCTCTCTCTCTTTCTCTCTCTCTCTCTCTCTCCCATGCCCCCCCCCCTCTCTCCCTCACTCATTCACTCTCCCACCTCTCTCTCTCTCTTCCCTTCCCCTCCCTCCTTCCTCCTCTTTCCCACTGTCTGTCCCTCCCCACCCTTTTTTTTTCTACTCCATCTCCCCTCCCCCCCTCCCCCATACCCATCGCCCCCCCATCCCCCACCCCCCCCCCCCCCCTCGCCAACCTTCCCATGCAACGATTAATTCATCACGTGTCCTCAGTAGGGTAGAGAGGGGGGGGAGCGGGTGGGGTGGGGGGGGGGTCATGCAACACTACATAAGCGTCGATATGAACATGAGGTCCCTCCCCCCCCCTTACCCTCTCTCTCCCTCCCCCCTACCCCTCCTGATAGAGTTCCAAGGGTTGGTCGGGTGGGAGTGTTGCATTTGGGGTGTTTCAATGCCGTGCTTCAGCCGTTACAACACCTGGGGGCGGGGGGGTGGGGGGTTACCCTCCTTCTCTCTCCTCTCTTTATTAGCTCCCTTCTCTTCCCATACTCTCTCTCTCTCTCTCTTTCTCTTTCTCTTTCACTCCCTTTCTCTTTTCTTTCTTTCTTTTTTCTCTCTCTTCTCTTCTCCCTCTCTCTCTCTCTCTCTCTCTCTCTCTCTCTCTCTCTCTCTCTCTCTCTCTCTCTCCTCTCTCTCTCTCTCTCTCTCTCTCTCTCTCTCTCTCTCTCTCTCTCTCTCTCTCTCTCTCTCTCTCTCTCTCTCTCTCTCTCTCTCTCTCTCTCCCTCTCTCTCTCTCTCCTCTCTCTCTCTTTCTTCTTTCTCCTCTCCCTCCCTCCCTCTCTCTCTTTCTCTCTCTCTCTCCGTTCGTTTATCCTTTCCTCTCTCTCCTCTCACTCTGGTCTCGTTCTTCTTTCATTCCTTTACTTCTCTGTCTTATATACTCTTTTTCTGTCCGTGTTCTTCACCCCCTCTCTGTGTCTCTTCATCTCTCAATTCTTCCTTTTTTGTCTTCTTACCTTTTCTTCTCTCTCTCTCTCTCTCTCTCTCTCTCTCTCTCTTCTCTCTCTCTCTCTCTCTCTCTCTCTCTCTCTCTCTCTCTCTCTCTCTCTCTCTCTCTCTTTTACGGGCTTTGTTTCTCTTTCACCCCTCCTCTCCTTGTCCATCCCTCCTCTCCCTCTCTTCCCTCTCCTTCATTACCATTTCCCTCCTCTTTTCTCTCTTTTCGTTCTTCCCTTCCCCTTCCTTTCGCTGTTTCTCTGTATTCACTCCCTCTTCCTTCTTATTTCGGTCTCCTCTTTCTTTATCCACCTTCCTTTCACCTATTCATCATCTTCTTCCTCCTCTTAACTTTCATCCATCATTCTCTCACACCCTCTTTCTTCATTCTTCCCTCACTTCCTCCGTCCCTTTCTCCCCGTGTATCCCCCTCCTCCTCCTTTCCTCTTCCCTTCCTTTACTACCAATCTCTTCTTCTCTCTGTTCTTCCTCTCTCCTCTTATCTCTACTCTCACTCTCTCTTCTCTCTCTCCCTCTTTTACTCCTTTCTTTCTGTTTTTTTCTCTCTCCCCTTTCTCTTCCATGCCTTCTCTCCTTCTCCCTTCCTCCCTCATTTACACCCGCTTTCTTCCTATCTCCCTATTTCCTCTCTCTTCGTTATCTTCTCTTCTCTTCCTTTTCTATCACTCCCTTCTTCTTTTTATGCTCTCTCTCTCTCGGTGTCTTCTCTCCTCCTCTTCCCTTCCTTTACCATCACTCTCTTCTTCTCTCTTTCCCCATGTCTTCTCTCCTCCTTTGCTCTTCTCTTATTCCTCTCTTCCTCAGCATCTTCTCTACCCCCCACCTCCCTCCCTCCACCTCCCCGGCCATCAGAGACCCCTCCCCCCCCCCCCGGCGTCTCCAGCGGGTTAGAAGTGACGTCTTGTTTTTTTTTTTGTTTTTTTTTTTTCTTCTAAATATATGAATTTTTTTTTAAGACGAGTTCTTTTTTCGTTTTTTTTTGTTGTGTATCTGTTTGTTTTTGTTTCGTTTCTGGAGGGAGTGTGTTTGTTTGTTTGTTTGTTCTTGACTATGATTGACTAGGAGGGGGGGGGGTCGATATGTGTCACTGGGGGGGGGTACTCCTTGCATTTAAAAAGATATATCTGACAAGTAAATTCATCACAGAGCATAATTACACATGATGGAATGATTAATGAAATGCAGTTTATCAAATGATGCTGAAAATTGAAACTAGTAACATTTTCATGCAATCTGGTATTATTTTAGTATATTGCAATGATGCATATTATGTCAGTCAGTAAGAGAAATGATAAAGCAAAATGTAAAGGTTTTTCCATTTATACTTTATTCATATGTACACATATACACATGCATACATACTTACATACATACATCACATACATATACATACATACATCACACACACTCACACACATACATACGTTAAACATACACACATGTTTACATACATACATCACACACACACATACATACACACACACACACACACATATACATACATATACACACACACACACACACACACACACACACACACACACACACACACATACACATACACACACACACACACACACACACACACACACACACACACACACACACACACACACACACACACACACCACACACACACACACACACACACACACACACACACACACACACACACACACACACACACACACACACACACACACATACACACACACACACACACACACACACACACACACACACACACACACACACACACACACACACACATTAGTTGATGAACTGCTCATACATCATCCAATCCAAACAATCTAATGACTAAATCGGATGTATTTATATCATCATAAAAGTTAATATTGATTTTGATATTAACTTCAGTCATTTAGAACTCCGAAAGATTTCATTTTGTTCACGTCTTCATTTTTTTTTTTTCTTTTTTTTTTTTCCCCCCTTCGTGTGAACAGCTGTTCCGTCTGCATCAATTACTTTCACCGTCTTTACTCCCTGATTCCTATTTCTAGTACTATTTTTCTTTTTTTTCTTTCTTTTATTTCAACGCTATTGGTAGTATAATTCCCTTCCTTTCTTCATTTTATCTAAATTTGCTGTTCCTAGTAGTTTATTCTTTTTTTTATCTAAATTTGCTATTTCTAGTACTATTTTCTTTCTTTTTTCTATCAACTTGCAATTGTAGTAATAATTTTCTTTTTCTTTTTTCTTCATTTTATCTAAATTTGCTGTTCCTAGTAATAGTTTTCTTTCTTTTTTCTTCTTTTTCTAAATTTGCTATTGTTAGTACTAGTTTTCTTTCTTTCTTCTTTTTTTAAATCTAAATTTATCATTGCGTGTACTAATTTCCTTCTTTTTTATCTGAATTTGCTATTGTTAATGCTAGTTTTTCTTTTTTTTCTTTTTATCTCTTTTGCTATTACTAGCACTATTTTTTTCCTTTTATCTTTGCTCTTTAGTCCTATTTTTTTTTCTTCTTTTTATATGAATTTGCTATTGTTAATACTATTTTTTTTTTCTTCTTTTTTATCTTTATTTGCTATTGCTAGTACTACTATTTTTTTTCTTCTTTTTACGTCAATTTGCTTCAAATAGTTTCTTCCAAGGCGATAACACACGCAATGATAATCATATGGTTTGTTAATGAGGCCAAGGATACACTAACACACGTACACACACACGCACACACAAATAAACATACATACACATACATAACCATCCACACACACACACAAACATCCATCTACACACCCACACACCCACACATACAAACACACACACCCATCAACACACACACATCCATCCACACACTCATACGTACACACCCGCCGCCCGCACACACACACACACACACACACGCACACGCAAGCGACTACTCTCACTTCACATAAAAACAAGTTGAATGAGTCTGGGTCTTGAACGTGCCACGACCCAGGGACTAAAGGTGGGTCGTGGGTCGTTTTGGTGGGGGTAAGGGGGTGGAGTGGGAGTGAAGGGGGTGGAGGGGGTGAAGGGTGGGAGAGGGAGTGAGGGGGGGAAGGAGAGTGGGAGTGAAGGGGGGAGGGGAGTGAAGGGGAGGGAGGGAGTGGGAGTGAAGGGGGGGAGGGGGAGAGGGAGTTAAGGGGGGGAGGGAGTGAGGGAGTGAAGGGGGAGGGAGTGAGAGGAGGGCTGGAGTGAAGGTGAGAGAGAAACGAAGGAGGGGGGTGAAGGGTGGAGGAGAGAGAGAGAGAGAAGAGAGGAGAGAGAGAGAGAGAGAGAGAAGAAGAGAGAGAGAGAGAGAGAGAGAGAGAGAGAGAGAGAGAGGAGGGAGGAGAGGAAGGAAGCGAGATTTCGCAAGCCCAAAATACCTTGTACATATATACATTTTTTGTTTTGTTTTTGTTCCTCGTATCCTTTGTTCTAAGCGTTCTTATATTTGTTTTTTTTTTCTTCCATTTTGGGGATTGGAGGTAGGTTAGTGTGGTTGAGATAGGAAAAGATATGGATACGCTATGTTGATTTTTTGGGGTCGTTTTATTAAATATATATATACACAACACACACACACACACACACACACACACACACACACACACACACACACACACACACACACACACACACAACACACACACACACACACACACACACACACACACACACACACACACACGTACACAAAACATAAGCAAAGATATAAAGACATATGGCTCATAAACTGACACACGGATAGCAACAGTTCCATAAACATATGTTGCATAAATATAATACACAACACACACACACAACAAAAACACGCCACAATACACTCTTATTCCTTCAAAAAATCTTAACTAGATTTTCCCCCAAAAATTCTTTCAAACCTCTCAATTTTCCCCCAGAACCCGTAAATTACCCCCAAATTCCTCCCTCAACCAATCACGTTTCCCTTTAGAATCCATAAATTTTCCCTAAAAACCGAACTTTCCCCCTAAAACGACTAGAAGCGAAAACCATCTGCGTTCTCTCGTGAAAAGAGGAAAAAGAGAGAGAAGAAGAAAAAGGAAAAAAGGAAAAAAGAAGAAGAGAAAAGGCATCCCGGGAGAGAGACGTCTTGCCAGGAGAGTCAGATCGGCTTGAGAAAGTGGGTATGGGGGGGGGGCAGGGGGCGGGGGGAGGGGAAGGGGGGAAATCCAAGATGACTCAGCGCTTTTGGGTCGTTTTCACGGGCGGGGGGGGGGGGAGGAGGCAGAGGGCGGGGATGGGGAATGGGGGGGTGAGGGTGAGAGGGGGGGGGGGGGGATGGAGCGCTCATGCAAGATCAAAAGGGGGCGGGGGACGGGGGACGGGGGGGGGGGGGGGTGATTTGCCTGCTTCGTGATTGCGAAAGTACTTTTGTTTGTTTGTTTGTTTAATAGACATGGCTTTTTGATCACTGAAACGGATTTCCACCCGTTACACCGTGTTAAGCAGAAAATTCTCGTTTAACCGAAAAAACAAAATACATCATATGCTTTTTATATCATATATAAACGTGTATATGATGAACAAACAACCAGACTATAGTTCTAAACACACAACAAAAGACCGAAATAGTAATGGAAAGCAATAAGTAAAATCAGTTAAATGTAAGTAAACAGAACAATGTTAAATTGTGAAAAGTGTAATCGAAAAAAAAATATATAATTGACAATAATTATGATAAATAGCAATGGTGATATTGGCAATAGCGATGATGACAGAACTCCAAAGAAAATTGATAATAACAACGAAAATATTAATAACAACCGTAACAATACAAAACAATAGTAAAGATAACCGATCACAACACCAGTTACACAAAAAATAAACAATTCCATTATCTCTATAAAAATATAAATATACCCGATCACAACACCAGTTACACCCAAAAATAACAACAATTCTTTATCAACAATAGTAAAATACCGATCACAAACACCAATTACCCCCAAAAATAACAACAATTCCATTATCTCTATAAAAATAATAAACATACCCGATCACAACACCAATTCCCCTCAAAACAATAACAACAACGCCATCATCTCCATAACAACCCAACCGCCGTAAAAGCCAGTTAAATGGGCGAACGAGTCAGGGGGCCATTAAGTCAGTGAACGATCGCGGGAATAGGTTTTGTGAAGGAACGTCGAGAGAACGAGATCCTTTTTCAAGAATAACGGGTTCTTGTGCAATGTCGGCGATCGAGAATATTTGGGAAGAAAATCATTGGGATTATTTCTCTTTTTTCATTTTTATTTATTTGTGTATTAGTTTTTTTTTATTCATTATTTGGGTTTTTATTTATTTATTTATTTGGGGGTTTCTTTTTATTTATTTATTATATTTATTTATTTATGTATTTGGGGGTTTATTTTTATTTATCTATTTATTCGGTTTATTTATTTATTTATTTATTTATCTATCTATCTGGGGGTTTCTTTTATCTATCTATTTATTTATTGGGGGGTGGGTCTTGTACTTATCTTTATTTATTTTTTTTCATTTATTTGTTTTTGTTATTGTAGTTTCTCTATGGCTTATTGTTTCTTTCTTCTTTGTTTTTACTTATCTTTATATATTTCTTAATTTATTTTTTGTTGTTTGTCAAAAGTTTACTGGGTGCTTTGTGTCATATTATTTTAATATGACGTCATTATGAAGTTATCTGATGATGACGATGGTGATGATGGCAATTAATAATGAAAATGATAATGAGCATAACAACATTAATGAAAATGATGATAATGATAATAAATCTGATAATAACAATAATAATGATAATCATAAGTAATATGAAACGATAATCATATAATCATATATATATATATATATAAAAAACAGTAATGATAGAATAAGAAATACCAGAAATAACAATGAAGAAAATGACATAGACATCAAATTAATCGCTAAAAATAGACGACTTGACGAAAATACGGATGCAGTGAGTGACGAAGCAAAAATCGTGATAATTTTATTTCCCTATTCTCTCTACTGCTCTTTGTTTGTGTCGATTTTTGCCTCTCATGCAATTTTTTGTCTGTCTGAATGATAATGAAAATGATAATAATGATAGTTGATACTGATAAATCATAGTAATGGTGATGATTGTGGTGGTGTGGTGGTAATGACGATGTTGATGATAATCATAAAATTCATGATAATTATGAAAGTAATGTCAATATTAACGATAATAATAATGATACTTATTATAAAAAAATGTAATAATAATACTGATAATAATTATGATGATAATAAAAAGAAGCACAAGAACAGCTAAAACGACAACAACAAAACCGTGTTAATAACAATAAAATCATATCAGTAAGAATAGGTTAAGGTTGGGAATAAATCGAAGCCAAAGCCAGCGACGGCATACGGACGCGTTCGATCGGGTAAAAGAAGCATGAACATCGACCAAATGCTTCGTTCGGATTCGGTAGTGAAGTCCAAATGACCGTTGGGGTTTATGATCATTTGAATTTGGTCGTTTAAACATCTGAATGTCGTTTGGTCGTTTGAGATGCGGGTGTGAATGCGATGTTGATTGCATGATTTAGTACGGTTATAAAATGTGTTCGGAATTGGAATCTGTTTATCTCTGTCTCTGTCTCCTTTATTTTGTATGACCATTCAATTCCTTTCTCTATTTCTGTCTGTCTGTCACTTTCTCCCTTTCCGTCTCATAATCACTTATCTTTATTATTAATGTAAGGAACTACTTTTGCCAAGTGTATAAATCTGTAAAATTTTATAATGCACGTAAGTCTCAAATACCAGTCTGGCATAATTTTTTCCCGATATGAAATCTGCAAGTCATCTGTGATTTATTTGCAACATTGCAAGGGTTGTACAGATCAATATCTTTCTTACGACGCGTAAAATACGACATTATAAATAAAGTGAAATTCGATCTTTGCGCTCCGTTAATAATATTCATTAATTTTTTTCTTTTATAACATATTCATTTTTCATTTCTGTCTCATCGTCTCTCTTATGCTGATATATCAAACATATATATCTTATAAATATGTATAAAATTATCTAAATCTTACTGCTGTAAACAAGAATGATAACAGCTAAGCGAGCATGAGTGTAAAGCTAACAATCATATTTATTAACCAACCTATAATCATGTAAATCAATAACATATTTAGAATAAAAGAAAGAACACGAATTCATAAAATAATTTGGAACCTAAGATGATAAGTAATGAAAATAATATCAATTAATGAAATGAACTTAATGCTCCATGATATAAAATTGTGAATGAAAACATTAGTACAATGACTGATCAGTTGTCACCGTTCTCTCTTCCTCTCCCTTTCTCTCTCCCCTTCAATATCTCTATGGCTATTTCCTTCTCTCTCTCTCTCTCTCTCTCCCTCTCTCTTCTCCTCTCTCCCCTCAATATCTCTATGACTATCTTTCTCTCTCTTCTCCTCTCTCTCTCTCTCCCCATCAATATCTCTATGGCTATTTCTTTCTCTCTCTCTCCCTCTCTCTCCCTTTCAATATCTCTATGGCTATTTCTCTCTCTCTCTCTCTCTCTCTCTCTCTCTCTCTCTCTCTCTCTCTCTCTATAATATATATATCTCTATATATATATATATATATATATATATATATATATATATATATATATATATATATATATATAAACACACGCTTTGATTTTTTTCGGGAATGCCATTTTAAGAATTAACTTTATTAAAGTTTATTAGGTAGTTGTAAAATAACAATAACAAGAATGAATAGAATGATAGCTGTAATAATGATAATAATATCATTGATAATAATAATAATAACAACGGGAGCAATTTTGATGTCGATAATAATAATGACAAAAATAATGATAATGAATGATTATAACAAAAAGGATAATAATAGTTGAACTAACAAAGATGACGATAATGAAGGAAGGTAGTTGTAATATTAGAAAGGAATCACAGTAAATAGACCAGGAAAGCAATATAAATAATAGCAAATAAAAACAAAGATACTAATAGCAGTAATGCTAGAATAGTAACAGTAGTACTAGTAATAGCAGCAGCAACAGTAGTAGTAGTAGTAGTAGTAGTAGTAGTAGTAGCGATTACAAAATTGCTTATGCAGTCTAATAGTTATCGTTAAGTATGTCATTCGTCGTTCGCAGGCTCTCTGTTGTGAAAAACTATCGATTTAATAAAGGCAAAGACATAGCGAGCGACAAAGAAAGATGAGAGAGAGAGAGAGAGAGAGAGAGAGAGAGAGAGAGAGAGAGAGAGAGAGAGAGAGAGAGAGAGAGAGAGAGAGAGAGAGAGAGAGAGAGAGAGAGAGAGAGAGAGAGAGCAAGCAAGTGATGATGAACTTTATGAAATATCATTATTACATATTTATTGTAATCGATTCTTGGGTAATATACTTAGTGTTAATAATGACTGCCTCTGTGATGATCAAGCAACCATTGTGTATCATATATATATATATATATATATATATATATATATATATATATATATATATATATATATATAATATAAACACACACATATACATACATACATATATATGTATATATATGTGTATTTATATAATCATGAAATGGGAACATATTTAAGTGTATTTATGATTCCTGTTCAAGGGCGATGAATCAGTATATCTTGATGCACTATGTTCAGTTTTGATAGTGACATTCGTAATAACTTCATTACTTTTATTGCGGTGTCCAATCATAGATATCATTAACGTTCCATGTTAATGTTAAATTGCCTTTATGGGCTATATACTTTCTTATTATGTATTTTCATTATTGGAATCGTGATGATAGATTTAGAAAATATATATTTTTTTGGTTCATTTGTCATGATCATTTCATGTCGTACAAAAATGCTCTTTAAAGATACACATACACACACACACGCACACACAACACACACACACACACACACACACACACACACATACACATATATATATATATATATATATATATATATATATATATATATACATATATATATTTTTTTTCATTTATCAATGATCATTTCATACGTCATACAAAAATCATCAATAAATCATATATGTTTCTTTTGCTCATTTATCAATGATAACTTCATACATCATACACAAATATTTAGTCTTTTTACATTAACTACAACAGTCTAAGAAAACAGTACACTCGAAATCAATGAGAATGTCATATTAAACATACTTATAAGATTAAAGTACAGTCCAGTTTACTTTTTCATTGCCTTTATATATTTTACTGTTTTCAAGTTAGTGCAATTTCCACGGATTTAAACAATGAAGGTCTTTTATCAAATGCACATATATATTTGCGTTTTATGCTTTCACGTTTTAAAGTGTCTGATTTGGACGCTGCAAACTTTTTTTTTTTTTTTTTTTCTTTTTTTTTAAATCTATGTCACAGCGATATTCGGCCGCTCTTCTCCCCTCCTCTCCATCCCTTTCTCCCCTTCCTCCCTCCCTCTCTCTCTCCATCCCTTCTTCTCTCTCTCCAATCCTTCCTTCTCTCTCTCTCTCTCCATCCCCGCTGCTCCCACTTCCCTCTCTCTCTCCCCTTCCCCTCCCTCTCCCTCTCTCTCTTCTCTCTCCCATCCCTTCTTCCCCTTCCTCCTCTCCTCTCTCCTCCCTTCCTTCCCCTTCCCTCCCTCCCTCTCGCTTCCTTCCTTCTCTCTCTCTCCATCCCCTCCCTTCTCCTCCCTCTCCTTCCCCTCTCCTCTCTCCCTCTCTCCCTCCCCCCCTCTCTCTCCCATCCCTTCCTTCCCCTTCCTCCCTCCTCCCCCCCCTCTCTCTCTCTCTGTATTCCCCATTCATCCTCTCTCCAGTCATTCTTCTATTCATTTCATGTATCGTCAATATTCCTGCATTAAATTCTCTCTCTCTCGCTCATTGCTCGAACGTTCTCATCCATATTTAGAAGCCGTTGACGTCGGTAAAACGAACACTTAAATTTTAAACATTAAGACAATAATCATGAATTTCCAATACTAATAACACTTTTAAAAAATCTAACTACGTCATTAATCAGGCATGAAATTACTGTAATTATCTCTAATTGCTACTACGCTAAGGGGAATTAGTAAAGGCTATTTTCATATTTATTGATTACAATTACTTCCACCTCATCAAGTCTCATTTTCACCATTCTAAATAATCTAATTTATTCAGCGAGAGATAAAATTTTCTTATCATATATTTCATTTGTTAATAATTATATATAATTATTCGCGCGGTCGTAATTTCGCATTTCAGAACATAATAACGAGAACAGATATTGCAAATATTAACACAATATCAATAATAACAAATCACCATCTCTGTTTCTAAAATAGTGACAGCGATGATGATGAATATTTCGAAAATTACGAAACGCTTATACATTTGATCCCTATATCGCCATACATTTCCTTAACATTTCCTTTGAAAAATAAGAAAATGAAAAAGAAAAAAGAAAAAAAGAATATTAATTCTACTGACACTGTTATTCCTTTGAAAAATAAGAAAATGAAAAAGAAAAAAGACTGTTATTCCTTTAAAAATAAGAAAATGAAAAAGAAAAAAAGAAAAAAATAATTAATTTCTACTACACTGTTATTCCTTTGAAAAATAAGAAAATGAAAAAGAAAAAAGAAAAAAAGAATATTAATTCACTGACACTGTTATTCCTTTGAAAAATAAGAAAATGAAAAAGAAAAAAGAAAAAAAATTATATTAATTCTACTGACACTGTTATTCCTTTGAAAAATAAGAAAATGAAAAAGAAAAAAGCAAAAAAATAATATTAATTCTACTGACACTGTTATTCCTTTGAAAAATAAGAAAATGAAAAAGAAAAAAGAAAAAAATAATATTAATTCTACTGACACTGTTATTCCTTTGAAAAATAAGAAAATGAAAAAGAAAAAAAGAAAAAAAATAATATTAATTCTACTGACACTGTTATTCCTTTGAAAAATAAGAAAAATAAAAATAAAAAATAAAAAATAATATTAATTCAACTAACACTGTTATTCCTTTGAAAAATAAGAAAATGAAAAAGAAAAAAGAAAAAAATAATATTAAGAACTAACACCTAACATTAATTCTACTGACACTGTTATTCCTTTGAAAAATAAGAAAAAAAAAAAAAAAATAATATTAATTCTACTAACACTGTTATACCATTACCCTCATGATCACATCAATTAACGAGAAATTGACCTCATTTCACTCGCACTGACACTGTACCACAAGTCAATCACCAAACCAAGTATCATTATCGACCTTGTAACGGGGTCATTAGCAGGTTCGTCAGCAGGTTTCGTCAGCAAGGGGTCATTAGCAGGTTCGTCAGCAATGGGTCATTAACAGGTTCGTCAGCAAGGGGTCATTAGCAGGTTCGTCAGCAAGGGGTCATTAGCAGGTTCGTCAGCAAGGGGTCATTAGCAGGTTCGTCAACAATGGGTCATTAACAGGTCGTCAGCAAGGGTCATTAGCAGGTTCGTCAGCAAGGGGCCATTAACAGGTGCGTCAGCAAGGGGTCATTAGCAGGTTCGTCAACAAGGGGTCATTAGCAGGTTCGTCAACAAGGGGTCATTAGCAGGTTCGTCAGCAAGGGGTCATTAACAGGTTCGTCAGCAAGGGTCATTAACAGGTTCGTCAGCAAGGGATCATTAGCAGGTTCGTCAGCAAGGGGTCATTAGCGGGTTCGTCAACAAGGGTCATTAACAGGTTGCGTCAGCAAGGGGTCATTAGCAGGTTCGTCAGCAAGGGGTCATTAGCGGGTTCGTCAACAATGGGTCATTAACAGGTGCGTCAGCAAGGGTAGCAGGTTCGTCATTAGCAGTTCAGCAAGGGGTCATTAGCAGGTTCGTCAGCAAGGGGTCCAGGTTCGTCAGCAAGGGGTCATTAGCAGGTTCGTCAGCAAGGGTCATTAGCAGGTTCGTCAGCAAGGGGTCATTAGCAGGTTCGTCAGCAAGGGGTCATTAGCAGGTTCGTCAGCAAGGGGTCATTAGCAGGTTCGTCAGCAAGGGGTCATTAGCAGGTTCGTCAGCAAGGGGTCATTAGCAGGTTCGTCAGCAAGGGGTCATTAACAGGTTCGTCAGCAAGGGGTCATTAGCAGGTTTAGGGGTCATTAGCAGGTTGCAGGTTCGTCAGCAAGGGGTCATTAGCGGTCGTCAGCAGGGTCATTGGTCAGCAAGGGTCAGGTTCGTCAGCAAGGGGTCATTAGCAGGTTCGTCAGTTTAAGGTTCGTGGGTCATTAACAAGGGGTCATTAGGTTCAGCAAGGGGTCATTAGCAGGTTCGTCAGCAAGGGTCATTAGCAGGTTCGTCAGCAAGGGGTCATTAGCAGGTTCGTCAGCAGTAGGGTTAGCAAGGGCAGGTTCGTCATTAGCAGGTTCGTCAGCAAGGGGTCATTAGCAGGTTCGTCAGCAAGGGGTCATTAGCAGGTTCGTCAGCAAGGGTCATTAGCAGGTTCGTCAGCAAGGGGTCATTAGCAGGTTCGTCAGGGTCATTAGCAGGGTTCATTAGCAGGTTCGTCAGAGGGGTCATTAGCAGGTTCGTCAGGGGTCATTAGCAGGTTCGTCAGCAAGGGGTCATTCAGGTTCGTCAGCAGGGGTCATTAGGTTCGTCAGCAAAGCCTCATTCGCAGGTTCGTCAGCAAGGGGTCATTAGCAGGTTCGTCAGCAAGGGTCATTAGCAGGTTCGTCAGCAAGGGGTCATTAGCAGGTTCGTTCAGCAAGGGGTCATTAGCAGGTTCGTCAGCAAGGGTCATTAACAGGTTCGTCAGCAAGGGGTCATTAGCAGGTTCGTCAGCAAGGGGTCATTAGCAGGTTCGTCAGCAAGGGGTCATTACAGGTTCGTCAGCAAGGGTCATTAGCAGGTTCGTCAGAGGGTCATAGCAGGTTCGTCAGGGTAGCAGGTCGTCGTCATTAGCAGTTCGTCAGCAGGGTCATTAGCAGGTCGTCAGGGGTCATTAACAGGTTCGTCAGCAAGGGGTCATTAGCAGGTTCGTCAGCAAGGGTCATTAACAGGTTCGTCAGCAAGGGGTCATTAGCAGGTTCGTCAGCAAGGGGTCATTAGCAGGTTCGTCAGGGTCAAGGGTCATTAGCAGGTTCGTCAGCAAGGGTCATTAGCAGGTTCGTCAGCAAGGGGTCATTAGCAGTTTCGTCAGCAAGGGTCATTACAGGTTCGTCAGCAAGGGGTCATTAGCAGGTTCGTCAGCAAGGGGTCATTAGCAGGTTCGTCAGCAAGGGTCAACAGGTCAGCAAGGGGTCATTAGCAGGTCGTCAGCAAGGGGTTAGCAGGTTCGTCAGCAAGGGTCAGGTTTCGTCAGCAAGGGGTCATTAGCAAGCAAGGGTCATTAGCAGGTTCGTCAGCAAGGGCGTCATTAGCAGGTTCGCAGCGTCCAAGCAAGGGTCATTAGCAGGTTCGTCAGCAAGGGGTCATTTAGCAGGTTCGTCAGCAAGGGTCATTAGCAGGTTTGTCAGCAAGGGTCATTAGCAGCGTTCGTCAGCGTAGCATTCATTAGCAGGTTCGTCAGGCAGGGCATTAGCAGGTTCGTCAGCAAGGGGTCATTAGCAGGTTCGTCAGCAAGGGGTCATTAGCAGGTTCGTCAGCAGGTGTCATTAGCAGGTTCGTTAGCAAGGGGTCATTAGCAGGTTCGTCAGCAAGGGGTCATTAGCAGGTTCGTCAGCAAGGGGTCATTAGCAGGTTCGTCAGCAAGGGGTCATTAACAGGTTCTTCAGCATGGGGTCATTAGCAGGTTCGTCAGCAAGGGGTCATTAACAGGTTCGTCAGCAAGGGGTCATTAACAGGTTCGTCAGCAAGGGTCATTCAGGTTCAGCAGGTCGTCAGCAAAGGGGTCATTAGCAGGGTCGTCAGCAAGGTCATTAGCAGTGGGTTCGTCAGCAAGGGGTCATTAGCAGGTTCGTCAGCAAAGGGTCATTAACAGGTTCGTCAGCAAGGGGTCATTAGCAGGTTCGTCAGCAAGGGGTCATTAACAGGTTCGTCAGCAAGGGTCATTAGCAGGTTCGTCAGCAAGGGGTCATTAACAGGTTCTTCACAAGGGTCATTAAGCAGGTTCGCAGCAAGGGGTCAATTAGCAGTTCGTCAGCAGGTGTCATTAGCAGGTTCGTTAGAGGGGTCATTAGGGGAGGTTCGTCAGCAAGGGTCAAGCAGGTTCGTCAGCAAGGGTCATTCATTCAGGTTCGTCAGCAAGGGTCATTAGCAGGTTCGTCAGCAAGGGATCATTAGCAGGTTCGTCAGCAAGGGTCATTAGCAGGTTCGTCAGCAAGGGTCATTAGCAGGTTCGTCAGCAAGGGGTCATTAGCAGGTTCGTCAGCAAGGGCAGCAGGTTCGTCAGCAAGGAGCATCGCAATCAGCAGTTCGTCAGCAAGGGTCATTCAGCAGGTTTCGTCAGCAGGGTCATTGCAGGTTCGTCAGCGCTCATCAGGTCGCAAGGGTCATCAGCAGGTTCGTCAGCAAGGGTCATTAGCAGTTCGTCATCATAGCAGGTTCGTCAGCAAGGGGTCATTAGCAGGTTCGTCAGCAAGGGCTCATCAGCAGGTTCGTCAGCAAGGCCTCATTCGCAGGTTCGTCAGCAAGGGGTCATTAGCAGGTTCGTCAGCAAGGGTCATTCAGGTTCGTCAGCAATGGCTCATCAGCAGGTTTCGTCAGCAAGGGTCGCATTCGTCAGCAAATCAGCAGGTTCTCAAGGCCTCATTCGCAGGTTCGTCAGCAATGGCTCATCAGCAGGTTCGTCAGCAAGGCCTCATTCGCAGGTTCGTCAGCAAGGCCTCATTCGCATCGCAGCAAGGGCTCATCAGCAGGTTCGTCAGCAAGGCTCATCGCAGGTTCGTCAGAAGGGCTTCATCAGCAGGTTCGTCAGCAAGGGGTCATTAGCAGTTCGTCAGCAAAGCTCATCAGCAGGTTCGTCAGCAAGTCATTAGCATCAGCAAAGGTTCGCAGCAAGGCCTCATTCATCAGCAAGGTTCGCAGGTCGTCAGCAAGGCCTCATTCGCAGGTCGTCAGCAAGGGCCTCATTCGCAGGTTCGTCAGCAAGGGCTCATCAGCAGGTTCGTCAGCACGGGCTCATCAGCAGATTCGTCAGCAAGGCCTCATTCGCAGGTTCGTCAGCAAAGGCTCATCAGCAGGTTCGTCAGCAAGGGATTATCAGCAGGTTCGTCAGCAAGGGATTATCAGCAGGTTCGTCAGCAAGGGATTATCAGCAGGTTCGTCAGCAGACATGAACAGCAGTTTGACTAAACGAAAAGCGACAAGCAGAGGGCGCGGAGCAAGCTGATCCCACGGGCAAGAAACCGACGTAAACACCGCCTTCCATTCTCCGAACAGATGTTAGTCAAGGTGTCCGAAAGCGTGCAACACGACTACGGCTAACCTCTTTTTTTTATTTTTTGTTTTTCTTTTCGTGTGTTGATCATTGCATTTTTTTTTTTTTAGGTTTTTTTATTTATTATTATTATTATTATTTTTTTTTATTCTGGTGATGATTGTTATTTTAGATAAGGATGTATACATATTTATGATCATAGTGATATATTTATGTAGGTTATGCCCATATATGTACAGGCACACACATTTTCCTCTCTCTCTCTCTCTCTCTCTCTCTCTCTCTCTCTCTCTCTCTCTCTCTCTCTCTCTCTCTCTCTCTCTCTCTCTCTCTCTCTCTCTCTCTCTCGTTTCATCGGCTAATATCATTTTTATTGCGCTTTTATAGTAGGGAGAGGAGGAGGAGGAGGGGAGGAGGAGGAGGAGGAGGAGGAGGAGGAGGGGAGGGGCATCAACCGCCGCGGTGTATCCAAAGCCACGATCAATGGAACGTGATTCGCACACACACACACAACGCGATTCGCACACACACAAATACACACACACACACACACATATGTACATACACACGTACACAAACATATGTACACACACACACACACTCACACACACACACAACACACACAACACACTCACATACACACACACACATATGCACACACAAACATGTACACACACACTCACACACTCACACATACACACGCACACAGACACTCAAAAAAAAAGCTAATACGCTATTCATTCACATACGCGTGGGAATGCGTTCCGTGGGAGAGGGGAGAAGGAGGGGAGAGGAAGAGGGGAAGAGAGGGGAGAGAAACGAACACGCCTCCCCCCCCCCCCCCAATTTTAATCCCTACAACCAGGGCAAACAACTTTTGTGGTCGGAACCGTTAAAGAGGAGAGAGGGGGAGTGGGAGGGGGGGACGAGGAAGGAGGGGAGGAGGAAGACGAGGAGGAGGGGGAGCGGAGGAGGGAGGGGGGGAGAGGAGGGAGGAGGGGGGGAGGAAGGAGGGGGGGGGGAGACGAGGAGAGGGGGGAGGGGAGGGGGGGAGACGAGGGGAGACGAGGAGGGATGGGGGGAGAGACGAGGAGAGGAAGGGGTGGAGTGAATGAGGAAGGAAGGAGGGGGGGGGAATAGAGTGAATAAAGAGGGGTGATAACGGATGAATGGGTAGACATATTGATAGGTGTCTGATCAATGCATAATATGTTCGGAGGGAGATCCATCCGGTCATAAAAGATACATAAAACTACTTACAGAGTATTATTCTCATACAATAAAACACCATTTAAAACATAAAGATTCAGAATCGTGTTTTTTTTCGCTATTTCGTTCTTTTTCTTTCTATTTTTATTTCGATTATATAAAAGAATCAGAATCATATTTTTTCGCTATTCATTTTTTCTATTTCTTCTATTCTTATTTCGATTATATGTTGTCACTGTTTTCCTTTTTTCTTCACCTTTGTAAAGAATATATAAAATAAACACTTATTAACACTTAACACAAACACTCTTTTTCATTTTCTTTACACTCATTTATCACGTGTTTTGCTTTTCTTTTACGTTTTCTCTTTCTCTTTGTTTTGCGATATTTTCTCCTTTCTCTTTCCTCTCTCTCCTTTCTATTCATATATATTTCTTTCATGCTTTCACGTTTTCTCTTTCTCTGTATGGTGATATTTTCTTTTCCTTTCTTTTTTCTCTTTCTCCTTTCTTTTATTGCGCTCCCAGTCCTCCTTTCTTTTTGCTTCTCTTTTCTCTTCTCGCACTTCCAGTCCCCCTTTCTATCTCTTTTTTCTCTCTTTCTCCTTTCTCATCTCGTGCTTCCAGTCCACCTTTCTCTCTCTCTCTTTCTCCTTCACCTTTCTCATCTCACGCTTCCATTCCACCTTTCTCTCTCTCTCTTTCTCTTTCTCCTTCACCTTTCTCATCTCACGCTTCCATTCTACCTCTCCCTCTCTCTCTCTTTCTCCTTCACCTTTCCCATCTCACACTTCCATTCCACCTCTCCCTCTCTCTCTCTCTCTCTTTCTCCTTCACCTTTCTCTCCTCGCACTTCCAATATCTCTTCTCACGCACCTCCAGTTCTCCCCTCTTCTCTCTTCCTCTTCTTCCTCTTCTCGCGCTTCCAGTTCTTCTCTCTTCTCTCTTCCTCTGTTTACACCCCGTAGAAGAGGTGCTGTTCTTAACTTTGGTAACCTAGCTTTATGACGTCGAGTTCTCTCATACAGCTAGATAACCAAAGAGAAAATCAGCGCCAGCCCAGAGTTGGTTAGGTTTTCCTTTTTTAAAATGAAAATGAAAACATTTTTTTTTTTTGGAAATATGAAAAAAAAAAATGAAAAATGAAAAATGAAAAGAATCTCCGGGCGGGTTGGGTTTCGGAGACGTTGGTGTTGGTGTTGACGTTGTGTGTTGGTGTTGGTGTTTGACGTTGGTGTTGCGAAGACGCGTACTCTCTGCTTTCTTTAAGTGGTGGTGTTTGATCTTCTTCGAGTGCGCAGAGCGTTTACCGGTGATCTTATACCTAATATTCAACAAGTACGCATACACTGTATGTGTGTGTGTGTGTGTGTGTGTGTGTGTGTGTGTGTGTGTGTGTGTGTGTGTGTGTGTGTGTGTGTGTGAGCTAATATTCAACAGGTACACATACGCATACACATATATGAATGTGTGTGTGTGTGTGTGTGTGTGTGTGTGTGTGTGTGTGTTGTGTGTATGCGTGTGTGTCCGTTATTACTAATATTCAACAGGTGAACATACGCATACACATATATGAATGTGTGTGTGTGTGTGTGTGCGCGTGTGTGTGTGTGTGTGTGTGTGTGTGTGTGTGTGTGTGTGTGTGTGTGTGTGTGTGTGTGTGGTGTGTGTGTGTGTGTGTGTGTGTGTGTGTGTGTGTGTGTGTGTGTGTATGCGTGTGTGTTTGTGATTGCGTGTGCATGTGTTTGTGTGTGCACTCAAATGTATGTACATGATATAAAAACAAACTTAAAGATAACATGCGAATACACGCAGATTATACACTAATAAGACATTTGATAAAAATACACTCTCATGTGAATACACACACACTTGCGAACCGAAGGACTACATAATTTACAACATATACACTGTTCATAAACTGATCATCACTAACATATTGCATTAACAACGTTTCCAGTATACCGAGACACGCTTTGGAAAGCAACAGTTTATAAATAGACTGCATACAAGTACAGATACATATACACTTACACCAAGACTAAGTCTAGCCGAAAATCAACCCTTTTGAAAATCAGAAATCACTAATATTAAACAGTACATATCTACATTTACCTACCTATCCACATACAGTAAAAACAGTACACATCTACATTTACCTATCCACATACAGCATATCTAGGTTATCTACATTTAATATCCACATAAAAACAGTACACATCTACAACCTATCACATTACATGTTACCTATCCACATACAGGTCTACATTTTACCTACACATACTACACACCTATCCACATACAGTAAAACAGTACACATCTACATTTACCTATCCACATACAGTAAAAACAGTACACATCTACATTTACCTATCCACATGCAGTAAAAATAGTACATATCTACATTTACCTATCCACATACAGTAATAACAGTACACATCTACATTTACCTATCCACACACAGCAAATACACACAACTGGACTGTCGTATTTCACAAGGGAATAATACGTTACTAAATCACTGGCTCAGAACATTAACACTGAATTTCCTTCTTTCGGGGAGAAAAGATTGGCCCAGCACTTGCAAAATTGTTGGAAATATTATTGTATATTTGTTTATCATTAGCATACATATTCGAGGGATAATACACTTTGTCTCCTTGTTGTAGGTACCAGATAACCCAAGTTTCCCAGAGACTTATCCCAGGTAGCTTTCCCAAACACTTAAATTAAGAATAAGAAAAGAGGAATAGAAGAAAGAAATTGTTGGAAATATTACTGTATTATTGCTTATCACTAGCATACATATTCGATGGATAATACACTTTGTCTCCTTGTTGTAGGTACCAGATAACCCAAACTTCCCAGAGACTTATCCCAGGTAGCTCTCCCAAAATCTCAAATTAAGAATATGAAAAGTAGAAAGAAAAGGAGAATAGAAGAAAGAAACTGTTGGAAATATTACTGTATTATTGTTTATCATTAGCATACATATTCCAGGGATAATACACTTTGTCTCCTTGTTGTAGGTACCAGAAAACCCAAGTTTCCCAGAGACTTATCCCAGGTAGCTTTCCCAAACAATTAAATTAAGAATAAGAAAAGGAGAACAGAAGAAAGAAACTGTTGGGAATATTACTGTATTATTGTTTATCATTAGCATACATATTCGATGGATAAATACACTTTGTCTCCTTGTTGTAGGTACCAGATAACCCAAGTTTCCCAGAGACTTATCCCAGGTAGCTCTCCCAAACTCTTAAACTAAGAATAAGAAAAGACAAAATGGAAGAAAGAACGAAATAAGGCAAGACTGATCGATATTTGGCATTCAACCACCCTAGAGTTTTTTAAAAAGAGGGTTACATAAACACATTTTTCTTATTACCGTAAATATTACAGTAGATACATGGTATTTCCTTGACATATAAGTTTAATTAAACTATGATTCTTCACGATGATGATATTACATTTGTTAGAGAGAAAATTAACAAACCAAAAAGTACAAATCCTCTTCTGAACTAACAACCCGAAAAATAACTATAACAAAATGCGGAAAATAAGTATAACTGTGAAGAAAATCGCAATATAAAAGACCAGATCCACACCTACTTTCCCAACCTATTACTCACACTTGCATTCACTCCCTCAACCCTACCGATTCACACGGACTTACGCCCCCCCCCCCCCCCCCCACTCCAACTTCACCCCGATCCTTCACACGGCTAATATTTCCCCACAAATCTTTTACTTCACATAGCAATCTTACCTTCCCCAATCCTCCCCTTTGATACTTTTCCCCAAATCCTTCCCCAAAATCCCCGACCCAACACTTCTTTCTTCCCCTTCCCTTTCCCTACCCCAGTCCCCAACACTTCTTTCCTTCCCCTCCCTTTCCCAATCATTCCCAAATCATTCCCTACCCCAATCCCCAACACCTCCCCCTCCTTTCCCTTTTCCCAACAATCCAACTTTCACATCCCCATCCCTCCTTCCCCAACCAACCCCAACACCTCCCCCTCCCTCCCACCTTCCCCAACCAACTCCCCTACCACCCCCTCCCTCCCCATCCCTCCATCCCCCTCCCAATACCCCAACCAACTCCCCTACTTCCCCCTCCCCCTCCTCAAACCCCCCCCCTCCCCGACCACGAACACCAATTTAGGTGAGTGACCGACAAGAGAATGAGTTTGATTGACACTCACCTCACTCACCTGTTTTCGCCCCTAGGCCTATGCGGTCTCCTCTTCGTCTTCCTCTTAATTTTTTTAGGTCTTACGAGAGGGATGGGGTGTGGGTAGGGAGGGAAGAGGGGAAGAAGGGAAGAGGGTAGGGGGGTAAGGGAAGGAGAGGAGGGGTGTGAGGTGTGGGTAAGAGAGGAAAATAAGAAAGAGAAGATAAAAAGGTGAAGAAAGAGGTGTAGACGAGAGGGAAGAAGAGAGGCAAAGGAGAGGATGAAGAGGTGGGGGTTAGAGGGGGGGGAGGGAGTGTCATGACAGTCACGTTGACAGTCACGAACGTCAATTAACCCCAAACGTACCACCTTAAATCATCAGTCAGGCTTGTCGAACAGAACAATGTCCCGGCGGCGATAGCAAAGAGACAAACAACATTTTTTTTTCATTTTTTTCATGAATTTTCTCTTTCTTTCTCTCATTTTTTGATAGGGAAGGGGGAGAGGGGAGGGGACAAACATCGCATTTTTCCCATTTTTTTCTATAATTTTCTCTTTCTTTTCTCTCTTTTTCTTGATAGGGAAGGAGGGGAGCGGGGGAGGGGGAGAGAGTATGAGGGATGTGCTACTATAATGGTGGTGTTTGATGTGGACTTTCTTCGATGCGTTTATTTATTTATTCATTTATTTATTTATTTATCTTTTGTTTATTTATTTATTTATTTATTTATTCATTGAAGAGGTTGTCCACACGAAGGAAGGGGTAGGGAAGGAGGGAGGGGGTGGGGGTTGGGGTTGGGGTTGGGAAACATGTATTACGGTTAGAGGGGGGGGGGTTGTAGAAGCAGGGGGAATAAGGTCGGGAAATAATTCACAATGAATAGGAAGAGAGAAGGACAGAGAATTCAACAAGAGAGAAGCAGCGAATAGGTTAATTAAGAGAAGAAAGGGGGTAAGAGGGAAGAGGGAATGGGGAAGGAGAAGGAGGAGGAGAGGAGGAGAGGAGGAGGAGGAGGAGGGAGGAGGGGGGGGGTTGACACCGGTTTGTGTGTGTGTGGGGAGGGGGGGGGGGGGTAGGAGAGTTGGTTAGGCCTAAGAATCGGTCGCTAGGCTTACGTGGCGGCTTGAAGAGGCCTTGCTTCGGCTTGGCTTGTGTCAATTTCTCTCTCTCTCTCTTCTCTCTCTCTCTTCTCTCTCTCTCTCTTTCTCTCTCTCCTCTTTCTCTCTCTCTATCTCTCTCTTTCTCTCTCTCTATCTCCTCTTTCTCTCTCTCTATCTCTCTCTCTCTTCTCTCTCTCTCGCTTGGTTTGGGAATTGGGATAAAAAATGGAAAACGGGGAAATAAAAGGAAGGAAGGAAATGGAAAGAAGAGAAAGTGAGAAGGAAAAGAAAGAGAAGAAAGTGAAGGAAATGGAGGATGATCAAGAAGAGAAGATTGGAAAGAAGGAAAAGGAAAGACGGAAAAGACGGAAGGAGGAAAAAGGAGGGAATAAAGAAAAAGAGAAAAAGGAAATAGAAAAGACAGATAAATACAAGAGGAAAATTGACTGAAACAAACATGAGGAAAAACGAGTATACAAATATAGTAGTATATAATAATAATAATAATAATAATAATCTAATAAATAATAATAATAATAATAATAATAATAATAATAATAATACCCTAACAACGACTAAGAAAAAACTGGTCACCCACAGAAAATAGATGAATAAAAAGAAAACAAATAAAAGAAAATAAAGACCTAAAATTCATGTAGCAGAAAGCCTGAAGGTTTTGCGCCCGCGGGTTCTAACCTAGCGCGGTCGGCGTGCGCTAGAAACCAGCCGAGAACGCTAAATATTAGCGGTTGTGTGTGTATTGGGGGGGTGGAGTGGGGTGGGAGGTAGGGGGTGGTATGGTGTGGGTGGGGTGAGAGGGGAGGGGGGAGGGGGGTGTGTGTGCGTGGTGGAAATCCGTGTGCGTGTGTGTGGGTGAATACGTGGTGTGGAGAGTGTCCGGGCTTAAATATGTGTACACGTGATATGTGTACGTGTGTGTACGACGTTGTAGGTATATGAGGCACACAGACGAAAGAATAGTGAGCGTGAGGGAAACACAGAAAGACACAGACAAAACTGGAAAACAGATTTAAAATAAGCAAAATTATATAAAAAAAAACAATAAACAATCCACCATAAAAAACACAGATTTAAATAGTTGTCACTACCCATACTATCAGACGCAGCAGAGCGCAACAGACGTGCACGGTCGACCATGTGTTTCCCAGGTGACTAATGAGAACCTTCACTCCATCGCACCTTTACAACTCAAGCGCTAATAAGAGCGGTCGAAAAACGTAGCAGAAATCGAGCGAAAAAGCGCTATGAAAAATTATAAAGCAAAATGACCTCGACAGAAAAAAAAGGTAGGCCTACAGAAGTAAAAGATGATAATGATCAAATTATCAGATAAATAGGCAAACAGAGGTAATATAAACAAAATTCATGAACAATAAACATCACGATAACGAAGAAAATATAACAAAAGGAAAAAAATCAGCCACGAACCAAAGCAATTAAACCTAGAAAGAAGACAATATAAAAATTACAGAGAAATGCGACGAAGGATAGTGAATAAATATGAGATCCGGGCCACACACTGTGGGAGGAAGAGGCAGAGCGTGAGAGAGTTTGCAGAAGCGTGAGAGAATGGCGGTGGAAGGACGTGTGTGCGTGTGCGTGTGTACGTGAGTCCGTGTGTGTCTGTGTACGTGTACGTTTGTATGAGGGCGTGTGTGTATGAAAGAGCTTGTATGTAAACGCACATGTACATATCTGCCTCTGTGTACGTATGTGGGTGGGCATGGCAAGGGGAAAGAAGGGGGAAGGCAAAAAGGGGAGGAGAGGAGATGGGAAAAGGAGAGGAGGAGAGAAAAAGCAAAAGGGGGGAGAAGAGGAGAAGGGGGAAGAAGGAGAGGGGGAGGGAAAAAGCAAAAGGAGTTAGAGGACGGGAAGAGAAAGGAGAAGGAGGGGTTGGGAGAAGGGAAGGAGGAGAGGGGGAAGGAAGAACCAAAAGGAGTTGGAGGAAGGGGAAGGAGAATGGAAGAAGGAGAAGGGGAGGGAAAAACCAAAAGGAGTTAGAGGAAGGGGAAGGAGAATGGAAGAAGGGAAGGAGGGAAAACCAAAGGAAGGAAGGAAAGGGGAAATGGAAGGGGAAGGGGGAAGGCAAAGGGATGGGAGGGGAGGGGAAGGGGGGGGGGCTTTCAGGGGTCATGGCGAAGTCGCGGGAAATTTCGGCGTCGGCATTTCGGCATTTCCGGGCCACAACGGTACTGGGATATCGTGATGACTCTTTTTTTCCCTTCTTTCCTTCGTTTTGTTTTCCTTCTTTTCTTCTATTCCCTCTTTCCTTCTTTTTCTTTATCCTCTTCCTTCGTTTTGTTTTCCTTCTTTTCTTTTTCTTTCCTCTTTCTTTCATTTGCTTTCCTTCTTTCTTCTATTCCCTCTTTCCTTCGTTTTTTTTTCCCTTCTATTCCTCTTTCCTTCGTTTTGTTTTCCTTCTTTTCTTCTATTCCCTCTTTCCTTCGTTTTGTTTTATTCCCTCTTTCCTTCGTTTTGTTTTCCTTCTTATCATTCGGCTCCTCGCTTTCGTTTTCTTTCTCTTATTTTCTTTTCTCCTTTGCTACGATAGCTTCCTTCTTCTCTCCTATCCTCACTCCCTCTCTTTCCATCTATTCTCCCTTCCTATCTTCACTCCCTCTTTCTTTCCTCCTATCCCCCTTTATTCTTTCCTTTTCTCCTCCCTTCATATCTTCACTCCCTCTTTCTTTCCTCCATCCCCCTTCCCTTTTCTCCTTCCCTCGCCCTCTCCTTCTATTCCCATCTCCGTCTCACTACCCCCCTTTACTCACTCGAAGCACTCAAGCTGTTAACCAGAAATGGCTCACTGATTTTCTTTTCCCTTCACATTTATAAAGGAATGGACTCTCCCCCTTCCCCCCCCCTCCCCCTCTTCCCCCTCTTCTCCCCCTTCCCCTCTTCTCCCCTTCCCTTCCCCCATCTTCTCCCCCTCCCTCTCCCCCCTCTTCTTCTCCCCCTTCCCCCTTCCCCCCCTCCCCTACGCCGTGTCACTGAGTCACTCAAAAGGATGGAAAGAATAGCGAGACAAGAGTCGAAAGTGGGGCGCGGGGCTGGAGAATGGGAGTGAGTCAACCCTCCGTGAGTCAAGATGAGTCAAGAACGAACGTCGCTTTTCATGTG
>NW_020870422.1:30000-32500 GCF_003789085.1 Penaeus vannamei | reverse complement strand
TCTCTCCCTTCCTCTCTCCCTCCCGTCTGCCCTGCTCTGCCCTCTCCTGCTAGTCTGCCCTCCCTCCCTCCTCCCTCCCTCTCTCCCTCCCTCTCTCTCTCTCTCTCTCTCTCTCCGGCCCTGCTAGCATCCTTACTCCCTATTTGCTATGCTTCCCTTCCTGCTAGTCTGCCTGCTCTGCCCTCTCCTGCTAGTCTGCCCTCCCTCCCTCCCTCCCTCCCTCCCTCTCTCTCTCTCTCCGGTCCTGCTAGCATCCCTGTTTGCTATGCTTCCCTTTCCTGCTAGTCTGCCACTTTCCCTCCCTCCCTGTTTGCTGTGCCCCCTTCCTGCTAGTCTGCCCTCCCCCCTCCCTCCCTCCCTCTCTCCGGCCCTGCTAGCATCCTTACTCCCTGTTTGCTATGCTTCCCTTTCCTGCTAGTCTGCCATCCCTCCCTCCCTGTTTGCTCTGCCCTCTCCTGCTAGTCTGCCCTCCCTCCCTCCCCCCTCTCTCCGTCCCTGCTAGCATCCTTACTCCCTGTTTGTTATGCTTCCCTCTCCTGCTAGTCTGCCTTCCTCTCTCCCTCCTGTTTGCTATGCCTCCCTTCCTGCTAGTCTGCCCTCCCTCCCTCCCCCCCTCTCTCCCGTCCCTGCTAGCATCCTTACTCCCTGTTTGTTATGCTTCCCTCTCCTGCTAGTCTGCCTTCCTCTCTCCCTCCTGTTGCTATGCCTCCCTTCCTGCTAGTCTGCCCTCCCTCCCTCCCTCCCTCTTTCCGGCCCTGCTAGCATCCTTACTCCCTGTTTGCTATGCTTCCCTTTCCTTCCTCCCTCTCTCCCTCCTGTTTGCTATGCCTCCCTTCCTGAAAGTCTGCCCTCCCTCCCTCCCTCCGGCCCTGCTAGCACCCTCCCTCCCTGTCTGCTATGCCTCCCTTCCTCACTCTCTCTCCCTCCCTGTTTACTATGCCTCCCTTCCTGCTAGTCTGCCCTCCCTCCCTCCCTCCCTGCTAACATCATCCCTCCCTGTTTGCTATGCCCCCTTTCCTGCTAGTCTGCCCTCCCTCTCTCTTCCTAATTGCTATGCTTCCCTTCCTGCTAGTCTGCCCTCCCTCCCTACCTCCGGCCCTGCTAGCACCCTCCCTCCCTGTCTGCTATGCCTCTCTTCCTCTCTCTCTCTCTCTCCCTCCCTGTTTGCTATGCCTCCCTTCCTGCTAGTCTGCCCTCCCTCCCTCCCTCCCTCTCTCCGGCCCTGCTAGCATCCTTACTCCCTGTCTGCTATGCCTCCCTTCCTGCTAGTCTGCCTTCCCTCCCTCTCTCCCAGTTTCCTATGCTTCCCTTCTTGCTAGTCTGCCCCCTCTCCCTCCCTCCGGCCCTGCTAGCATCCTCCTTCCCTGTTTGCTATGCTTCTCTTCCTGCCTGCTAATCTTTCCTCCCTATCTGCTAGTTCTTCCTCTCTGTTCGCTATGCCTTTCTCCTTGCTTGCTAGTTCGCCCTCCCTGCCTGCTAGCTCTCCCTCCCTATCTGCCTGTTAGCCTGCCATCGCTCTTTGTCTGCTAGCACCTTCCTGCCTGCTTGTCCTATCTCCCTGCCTGCTATTCCGCTTTTCCTGTCTGCTAGCTCTCCCTCCCTGTTATTTCTTCATCGCTGTCTGTTGTGTCTCCCTCCCTGCCTACTAGTTTGCCCTTACTGCCTGCTAGCCCTCCCTCCCTCCCTGCCTGCTATGCCTCTCTTTCTGCCTGCTTGTCCTGTTTCCCTGCCTGCTAGCACCCCTCTCTTGCCTGCTAGCCTTCATTCCCTGCCTGCTAGTTGTTCTTTCCTGTCTGGTAGCCCTTCCTCATTGCCTACTAGCCATCTCTCTCTGCTTGTTGGCCCTTTCTCCCTGCCTGCAAGCCCTCCCTTTCTGCTGCTCGTCCTCCCTCCCAGCCTACTAGCCCTTTTCCCTACTAGCTAGCCCTGCCTCCCTGTCTGCTAGTCACCTCTCTCTGCCTACTAGCCCTCCCTCCCTGTCTGCTAGCCCTGTCTCCTTCCCTGCTAGCCCTCCCTCCTTGCCTGCTAGTTACCCCTTCCTACTAGCCTCCCCCTCCCTGCCCTCCCTCGCTATTCCTCCCTCCATGCCCCCCACCCCTGTCTACCTCATACCCCTGCTTATCTATCCTGCTTTACCTACATCACATACTCGTAAGTACTTACCTACTCTAGCCTACTTACCTACCAAGCGTTCTCCTGGAGTCATGCTTATTCTCAGCATACTAACGTCAAGAAGAGTGTGGGAGGTATTTCTCATGCTTTTTATACACATTTGGGTGTCTGGCAGTTTGTTTGTATTCTCTTTCTCTCACTCTCTCTTTTTTCTCTTTCTTTCTCTTTTTCTCTTTCTCTCTTTCTCTCTCTCTCTCGCTGGCTCGCTCTTTCCCGTTTACTCTGTAAACTTTCTGTTTCTTTCTTTCCCTTTTTTCCCTCCTTCTCTGTCTATTTTCTTTTCATCCCCGTCTCTTTCTCCCCTTCTTCCTTTTTAATTTCCACTCTC
>NW_020870422.1:20000-25000 GCF_003789085.1 Penaeus vannamei | reverse complement strand
CAGAGCCTACCTCCTCCTCCATCTTCCCACTCCTCACAGCCTACCTCCTCCTCCACCTCCCCTCCTCAAAGCCTACCTCCTCCTCCACCTCCCCACACCTCAGAGCCTACCTCCTCCTCCACCTCCCCACTCCTCGTTGCTATACCTCAGAGCCTACCTCCTCCTCCACCTCCCCACTCCTCGTTGCTATGCCTCAGAGGCTAGCAGCCCACGAAGCCATCCTATTACGGGAAGTAAATTGGTCATGTCAAATGGGCGGGGAAGTGTCCATAATATATGACTAAGGAAAATGTCACAGGCCAATGCCATTAGTGTTATTATAGGCCTGACGACGAAGGAAAATGTTTTATTCATTAACTTGGGTCAAGTGGTTCATTCTGAAGTGTTTCTCTGTTGTTATTTATTTTGTAAGATAGGAGTAAGAAGAGAGAAAGGGAAAAGAAGAGGAGGAGGAGTTAAAAAGAGGGAGAATAAAGAAAGAGAGAGAAAAGGGATAATATCTGTAACTGTTGGTTTTATGATTAGAAAAGAAAATAATTACCAACATCATCAAAGAAGGTAATATGATAGTAACACTAATAACAATTGTAATATACCAACTACAAGAACGTAAAGAAAAAATAGATAAGAAAAATAAACAAAAATCAAAAAGGATATTAAAGAAAGAAAAATAATGTACAATACACGAAGGAAAGAAAAGTAAGAAAATATAATAACGAGGAGATGAAGAGGAAGAAACGATAAGAAAAGTAAAAAAAGTATAATAACGAGGAGATGAAGAGGAGAAGAAACGATAATATCAATTAAAACTACAATTACAACTAGAGAAAATACAAAGCATATTCATTTTTTTTTATTTCCAGAAAAAAAAACATTTATACTCGTGACCCCTTGACACGGAACGAATGGGGCGCTTTGGGAGAGACAGCAATCAGGGACTTCATTGTGCTCGGGGAGAGAAGGTGTCGCCATCTATATCCACTCGTGTCAACTACATCCACTCACGTTGTCATATCCACTCAAGTCGTCTACATCCACTTATTTACACCTATCTATCTACGTCCATCCGTGACGTTTATAATCATTATATGGATGGATATATACCCAAGTTTGTCTTATACATATAGACAAAACACACACGCACACACACACACACACACACACACACACACACACACACACACACACACACACACACACACACACACACACACACACACACACACACACACACACACACAACACACACACACACACACACACACACACACACACACACACACACACACACACACACACACACACACACACACACACACACACACACACACACACACACACACACACACACACACACATATATATATATATCCCTTCCCTCCTTTTCCTCTCCCTCCCTCCCTCTCTCCCTCCCTCCCGTCCTCCCTCCCCTCCTCCTCCCTCCTCCTCCTCCTCCCTCCCTCCTTCCTCCCTCCCTCCCTCCTCCCCCTCCCCTCCTCCTCCCTCCCTCTCCTCCCTCCCCCTCCCCCTTCCGCCCTCCCTCCACAACAAGTACCGTTAAATAGGGCACATCTCCCCTCCCCCCCCGTCCCTATTTCCCTTTTGTGGGCAGGTAAGGACACGGTGTTCCTACAGCGTCTTAGGATTCCTTCTGAGATGCTTGGGTAAGGAAGTAAGGGGGAGGGATGGAGGACGGGAGGGAGGGAGGGTGGAAGGAGGGAGGGGGGGAGGAAGGAGGGATATAGGGATGGATGGATGGAGGGAGGGAGGGATAGAGGGATGGAGGGAGGGAGAGAGGGAGGGAGGGAGGGAGGGAGGGAGAAGGGAGAGGGGTGAAGGGAGGAATAGAGGTATGGAGGGAGGGAGGAAGGGAGAAAGGGAGGGAAGAGGGAGGGAGGGAGGGAGGGATAGATGGAGGGAGAGAAGGAGGGAGGGAAGGTAAGAAGAAGGGAAGAAGGAAAAGGAGGGAAGGGAGGAGGAAAAGGAGGGAAGGGAGGAAGGAAAAGGAGGGAAGGGAGGGTAGAAGAAGGGAGGGAGGACGAAAAAGGAGGGAAGGGAGGGAGGAATGAAAAGGAGGGAAGGGAGGAGGAAGGAGGAAGGAAAAGAAGGTAAGAGAGGTAAGGAGTAAGGAAAGAAGGTAAGAGGTAAGGAGTAAGGAAAAGAGGTAAGAGAGGTAAGGATGAAGGAAAAGAAGGTAAGAGAAGTAAGGAGGAAAGGTAGGAAGAAGGAAGGAAGAAGGGAGGAAGGAAAAGGAGGGAAGGGAGGGTAGGAGGAAGGAAAAGGAGGGAAGTGAGGGTAGGAGGGAGGAAAGAAGAAAGAAAAAGGAGAGAGAATGGATAGGATAGATGGAAGTGAGAAAGAGAGAAGAAAAGGGTATGGGAAGGGAAGATAGATGAAAAGGAAGATAGAAAGGAAGAAGAGAGAGAGAAGTTTAAGGGAGAAGGAGAAAGGGAGGAGATATTGGTAGGGAGGGAGAGGGGATAGGGAGGAGGTAGGGAGAGGGGATAGGGAGGAGGTAGGGGCGAAAAAGGGAGGGTCAGAGAGGGTACCGGTAGGGAGATGAAGGGGGGGGGGAGGAGGGTGCTTGAGAATAGGGACACCGTGGTTGATTTGGTTATAGAAATGAATGACTTTTTAAAAATTACTTTGGGCCTTTTTGGGGGGGAGAGAAGAGAGAGAGGGGGGGGGCGGGGGGAGCGGGGGGGGGTGTATCTGTCTGCGTTTGCTTCTTCTTAAGGTGGGAGCTTGTGTGTGGTCGGGAATTATATATGGGTTTGCTTGAGATTCGTAAAGAGCATAAACCATACGGGGAAATACACACATACAAACACACACATTCAGATGAAAGAACAAACACATACAGACACAAAGACAAATACACACACACACTCACACAGACGCACAAGCAAAAAGACACACACACACAGCGGCACAACAAGCACAGATAATGTACAAGCAAAACAAACACAGACGCATAAGCAAAAATGACACACACACAAACTCACAAACAAACACAGACGCACAAGCAAAACCACACACACAGAGACACACAAACAAACACAGACACAAACACATACAGACACACTCACAAACAAACATAGGCGCACAAGCCAGACATACACACAGACACACAAGCAAACATAGACGCACAAGCAAGACAGACACACATAAACAAACACAGACGCACAAGCAAACAGACACACAAACAAACACAAACTCACAAACAAACACAGACAAACATAATCTCACAAACAAAAACAGACACACAAACTCATAAACAAACACAAACCCACACACAAACACAGACAAACACAAACCCACAAACAAACAAACACAGACAGACAAAAGCTCACACACACACACACAGACAGGCACAAACCCACAAACAAACACAAACCCACAAACCCACACACACAAACAAACACAGACAGACACAAACCCACAAACAAACACACAGACACACACCGTCGAGCCCCAACACCACAAGCGCGATCGCCTGGACGCACTCGACCCCACAAGCAAAGCAGACGTGACCCTCAAGCGCACTAAAAGCACTATAGCTGGAGACGCGATGCACATGAATGCACTACATAGCCTGGTAAGTATGGTGAGATGATTGATAACATGATAAAAGATGAGATAAAGATAATGAAAAGATAATGATAATGTGGATCATAATCACAATGACGGTGATAAAGATTATGAAAGGATAATGATAATATGGATCATAATCACAATGACGGTGAATAGATCATATCACGCTTTATTCACAACTACGATAACCTCTATCCACTCTATCCAAAATCAAAACAAATACACCCACCAAACGTAAACAAACCCAAAACACGAAAATAAAAAATAAAGCGATAAAACAAAACCCCCCAAAAGAAAGAAGAGAATAAAGAAACCCTTTTCCGAGTGCACAACGAGTTCCGAAAGCTTATTCAAGAACAAGGGTTAAGCCTCACATAGGAAGACAAGTGTGAATCTTGGGTTATCTCGCTTGGATGCTGCGGCGGAGGCCAGCCGATCGCTTGCTTTCTTCCTATTGTTCGTGTTACGTTTATGTGTGTGTATGTATATATATATATATATATATATATATATATAATATATATATATATATATATATATATATATATATATGAATATGTAACCTCTCTGTGGTAGTGCATTGTTTCCATCTTTCATATCTATCAATACACACACACACAGTATATATATAGTATATATATATATATATATATATATATATTATATATATATATATAAATATATGAATATATGAATATATAGATATGTAGGTATATATATATATATATATATATATATATATATATATATATATATATATATATATATATATATATACATATATGTATATATATATATATATATATATATATATATATATATATAGATATATAATATAAATTTCCTTTTTTTCTGTGGCGTACTACGAGTGCCTATGCTTGTCAGTACGCTTTAATGCATACATTGTATGTATAGCACGTTTACATGCCGGCGTGCCTTAATGCATACTTCTATGCATGTCATACTGAATGTACTCACACATGTGGGTTTATATATGTACTTTTAGATACATCTTTACTTATACACACACACATTTATATGTACATATATACATACATACATATACATACATATATATATATATATAATATATATATATATATATATATATATATATATATATATGTATACACACATACGTTTACATATACATTCATATACATATACATACATATATAATATATATATATATATATATATATATATATATATATATATATATATATATATATATATATAATATATAGATAGATAGATAGATATAGATAGATAGATAGATAGATAGATATAAATATAGATACACACACACACACACACAAACATATGTATATATGTTTATATATATATATATACATACATATATATATAATATATATATTATATATATATATATATATATATATATA
>NW_020870421.1:457311-482294 GCF_003789085.1 Penaeus vannamei | reverse complement strand
ATATATATATATATATATATATATATATATATATATATATATATATATATATATATACATATACATATATTCATAGGTATGTGGAGTGAGGGATTTTCTTTTTTCTCTATTACTTTTATGAATTGATTTTTTTGGGAGGAGAGAAGAGGGAAATGTGGTTTTGTTTGTATGATTATTTCAGCTTATTGTTGTGAGGTGAACCGTCATGGTGGCACTGTAAGCAAACCCATATTTTATGATGCAAATATGTATATAAAACTGTTTACAAAAGCAATATTAATATATATTTTTTATTTGTCACGTTATTGATTTTTTTTCGTTTCATATCTGTTTATTTACTTATTCTATTTTCTATCTTTAAGACACTTTATTGTTTATCTATTTGATTTTTCATTTATCTATTCGTTTATTTATCTACTTACTAATGTAACGTTCCTACACTCTACCTGTCTCCCCTCCACCTCCTCCTCTCCTCCCCTTCCCTTCTCCTCTTCCCTTTTTCCTTCCCCTTTTCCCATCTATTTTCCCTTCTCCTCTCCCTTCTCCTTTCCCTCTTTTCCCACTTTCCTATTCCCCTTCCCCCTCTTCTTCCCTTCCTTCCCCTTCTCCTCCCCCTCCCCTCCCTTTCCCCCTCTTCTTCCCCTTCCGCCTCTCCCTCCCCCTCACCTTTCCCCTTTCCCTCCCTTTCCCTTTTATCCCCTCTCCTTCCCCCTCCCTTCCCCATCCCCATCCACCCACCCTACCAGGTAGACCTCAGCCTCAGCGCCCCCAGCCTCGCCACCTACAACGCCAGCACGCCCCCGAAGGCCCACCCCTGCGCGGGCGGCGGCTGCGTGGGCGTGTCCCGTCGCGTGGGCGTCTGCAGCAACAACTTCACGATGGTGGACAATTCGCCCCTCGCCACCCTGGGGGGGTATTTGGCCGTGCGTCTGCTCAACGTCTTCACCCTGGGTAGGTCGGGGTCCCTGTGGCGTGACCTTTGACCCCGTGGGCGTATTCACACACACACGTATATAGATTGATTGATTGATTGATAGATAGATAGAGAGAATGACTGATTGGTTGACTGAACGGTAGATTGATAGGTAGGTAGATAGATAGATAAATAGATAGAACGTCTTCACCCTGGGTAGGTCGGGGTTCCTCTGGCGTGACCTTTGACCCCGTGGGCGTATTACACACACCACGTATATAGATTGATTGATAGATAGATAGAATGGTGATTGATTGACTGAATGGTAGATTGATAGGTAGGTAGATAGATAGATGCATAGATAAAATGTCCTTCACCCTGGGTAGGTCGGGGTCCCTGTGGCGTGACCTTTGACCCCGTGGGCGTATTCACACACACACGTATATAGATTGATTGATAGATAGATAGAATGATTGATTGGTTGACTGAATGGTAGATTGATAGGTAGGTAGATAGATAGATAAATAGATAGATAGAACGTCTTCACCCTGGGTAGGTCGGGGTCCCTGTGGCGTGACCTTTAACCCCGTGGGCGTATCACACACACACACGTGTATAGATTGATTGATAGATAGATAGATAGAATGGTTGATTGGTTGACTGAATGGTAGATTCATAGGTAGGTAGATAGATAGATAAATAGATAGAACGTCTTCACCCTGGGTAGGTCGGGGTTCCTCTGGCGTGACCTTTGACCCTGTGGGCGAAGTCACACACACACACCTATATAAACATAGGTATATTGACTGATTGATAGATAGATAAATAGATAAATAGATAGATAGATAAATAAATAAATAGATTGATTGAGTGGTTGACTGACAGATAAATAGATAGATAGATAGAATGACAGATTGATAGACTGACAGATGGGTAGATAGATAGAGAGATAGACAGATAGACAGTAAATAGATTGAAATGATAGTTTAATAAAGATAGAAAGATAAATATAGACATAAATATAGATATACATACACAACAAGGCAATGAAAACAAAACAAACATGAAAACAAATTAATTTATCAAAAAAACAAAAACAGAAAAAGACCGAAAAGAGCTTACAGTCTTTGAAGGAGAATGACTTGCTCCGTCCAGCAGGAGGCTCGAAGGCTGAGCAGGTGAGGAGGCTCTGCTGTCGGGACCTTGGCTCGCATGTTTCGTAAAGAGTAAAATGTTAAATGTCTTTTGAAGTTGATTCCGGGGTTTTATACATGCATATATACACACGCATGCACGAGCGGACACCACGCATGTACACAGACACACACACATACACACACCACACACACACATATATATGTGTGTTTGTGTTGTGTGGTGTGTGTGTGTGTGTGTGTGTGTGTGTGTTGTGTGTGTGTGTGTGTGTGTGTGTGTGTGTGTGTGTGTGTGTTGTGTGTGTGTGTGTGTGTGTGCTGTGTGTGTGTGTGTGTGTGTGTGTGTGTGTGTGTGTGTGTGTGTGTGTACATACTGTGTACATATACAGTGTACTCTGCACTTCTCTTCGTGCCTTTATTTCATCATAAAAAGCCAAATTCACTTCGCTGCCAAAATCTAGCAGGTGGAAAGGAATTAACCTACGAGAGAGGAGAGAGAAGAGAGAGAGGAGAGAGAGAGAGAGAGAGAGAGAGAGAGAGAGAGAGAGAGAGAGAGAGAGAGGAGAGGAGGAGAGAGAGAGAGAGAGAGAGAGAGAGAGACAGAGAGACAGAGAGAGAGAGAGAGGAGAGAGAGAGAGAGAGAGAGAGAGGACATAGAGGGACATAGAGTTTTTCCCTCTATGTCCCTCTATCTCTCTCTGAGATAGAGAGAGATAGAGAGAGAGAGAAGGACAGTGCATACCCTAAGTGCTTTCCATCACGAAAGTTTCTGTTGTCGGTTGCTAAAAAAACACAATAAATCGCTTTACAAAAAATAACTGAGGATACTGAGGTTGCTGAGGATACTGAGGATATCTTCCATTACTCTGCCCAATGATCCTTAAAAAAATCCAATACTGAGGATACTGAGGATACTGATAGATACAAAGGATACCTTCCATGACCCTGCCCTTTCCCTCCCATGACCCTGCTCTTTCCCTCCCATGACCCTGCTCTTTCCCTCCCATGACCCTGCTCTTCTCCCATGACCCTGCTCTTTCCCTCCCATGACCCTGCTCTTTCCCTCCATGACCCTGCTCTTTCCCTCCCATGACCCTGCTCTTTCCCTCCCATGACCCTGCTCTTTCCCTCCCATGACCCTGCTCTTCCCTCCATGACCCTCTTTCCCTCCCATGACCCTGCTCTTTCCCTCCCATGACCCTGCTCTTTCCCTCCCATGACCCTGCTCTTTCCCTCCCATGACCCTGCTCTTTCCCTCCCATGACCCTGCTCTTTCCCTCCATGACCCTGCTCTTTCCCTCCCATGACCCTGCTCTTTCCCTCCCATGACCCTGCTCTTTCCCTCCCTGACCCTGCTCTTTCCTCCCATGACCCTGCTCTTTCCCTCCCATGACCCTGCTCTTTCCTCCCATGACCCTGCTCTTTCCCTCCATGACCCTGCTCTTTCCCTCCCATGACCCTGCTCTTTCCCTCCCATGACCCTGCTCTTCCCTCCCATGACCCTGCTCTTTCCCTCCCATGACCCTGCTCTTCCCCTCCCATGACCCTGCTCTTTCCATCCCATGACCCTGCTCTTTCCCTCCCATGACCCTGCTCTTTCCCTCCATGACCCTGCTCTTTCCCTCCCATGACCCTGCTCTTTCCCTCCCATGACCCTGCTCTTTCCCTCCCATGACCCTGCCTTTCCCTCCATGACCCTGCTCTTCCTCCCATGACCCTGCCCTTTCCCTCCATGACCCTGCCCTTTCCCTCCCATGACCCTGCTCTTTCCCTCCCATGACCCTGCCCTTTCCCTCCATGACCCTGCTCTTTCCCTCCATGACCCTGCTCTTTCCATCCCATGACCCTGCTCTTTCCCTCCCATGACCCTGCTCTTTCCCTCCCATGACCCTGCTCTTTCCCTCCCATGACCCTGCTCTTTCCCTCCCATGACCCTGCCCTTTCCCTCCCATGACCCTGCCCTTTCCCTCCATGACCCTGCTCTTTCCCTCCCATGACCCTGCCCTTTCCCTCCCATGACCCTGCTCTTTCCCTCCCATGACCCTGCCCTTTCCCTCCCATGACCCTGCTCTTTCCCTCCCATGACCCTGCTCTTTCCCTCCCATGACCCTGCTCTTTCCCTCCCATGACCCTGCTCTTTCCCTCCCATGACCCTGCTCTTTCCCTCCCATGACCCTGCTCTTTCCCTCCCATGACCCTGCTCTTTCCCTTCCCGCAGCCACGACGGGCACGCTCTTCAACGGCGCCGCGGTGGCCATTCTGAAGCAGCACGACGGGGACTATGGCCTGCAGAAGGTCTACGGGAGTCTCGGGTCCATCGTTCTCACGCCCATCTCGGGTCTGCTCATCGACGTGTTCTCCGACGCCTCCGGGAGACAGGACTTCAGGTGGGTTCGGGGGGGGGGGGGGTTGTCTGTGTGTGTGTTTGTCTGTGTGTGGGGAGGTTTGGGGGTTTGGGGGGTTCGGGGGAGGTAGGGGGGTGTTGGTGTGTGGGGGGTCGGGGTTGAGGGGAGGTAGGGGGTGGGGTGTTGTGTGTGTGTGTGTGTGGAGGTTTGGGGGGGGGGAGGTAGGGGTGGGTGTGTTGTGTGTGTTGTGGGGGGGTTCGGGGGGGGGGGGGTTGTGTGGTGTGGGTGGGTTTAGGGGTGGGGGTTGTGTGTGTGTGTCTGTGTGTGTGTGTGTGTGTGTGTTTAGGGGTGGGGATAGTGGTTGTGTGTGTGCGTGTGTGTGTGTGTGTGTTTATGTGTGTCTGTATATATGTGTGTGTGTGGTTCTGTATGTTTATCTGTGTATATGTGTGTGTGCGGTTATATATATTTATCTATGTATGCGTGACGGTGATTATATATGTTTATCTGTATATGTGTATGTACATATATGTATATGTATATATGTACGTGTGTGGAATGTCTATTTATATTTGCACATTTCTAAGTAAATAAACAAATATACTAACAGAAAAAATAACTTTCTCTCACCCAAATAAATTCAATAAACCATTGTATTTGCACATTTCTAAGTAAATAAACAAATAAACTAACAGAAAAAAAAACTTGCTCTCATCCAAATAAATTCAATAAACCATTGTATTTGCACATTTCTAAGTAAATAAACAAATAAACTTATAGAAAAAAAACACCCTTTCTCTCACCCAAATAAATTCAATAAACCATTGTATTTGCACATTTCTAAGTAAATAAACAAATAAACTAAAAAAAAACATCCCCTCTCTCACCCAAATAAATTCAATAAACCATCTCTCTCTCCCGCACCCGCACAGACCCGCCTTCTTCCTCTACTTCGCCCTCAAGCTGGCAGGATCCATCTGCATCCTCTTCCTCAAGCTGGACTTCAAGATGCCCTCCAACCGGGTCATGAAGGATTTCCGGTCCATCGTCAAGAAACCGGAAATTATTACGTTCCTGATGGTCATGCTCATATCAGGTGAGGGAAGGACGGGGATGGAAGGAGGAGAGAGAGAGAGAGGGAGGGGGAGGGAGGAGGGAGGGGAGTGGAGGAAGAGGGAGAGGGAGGAAAGAGAATGAAACAGAGAAAGAGAGAAAAAGAAAAAGCGAGGGAGGAAGGAGAGCGAGAGCGAGAGCGAGAGAGAGAGAGAGAGGAATGAAGGAAACCCCACACACATAAACCTCAAACCTCTTTCTCGCCCTCCCCCACCACCAGGAGCATGTTTCGGAGTCCTGGACACCTTCCTGTTCTGGCTCCTGCAGGACATGGGTGCCAAGAAGTCCCTCATGGGCATCACGGTCTCAGTGGGCACGGCAGCGGGCATCCCCATCTTGCTAGTGTCTGGACAAATGATCCAGAAGTTGGGACACGTCAACACTATCATCCTTGGCTTCGCTTTTTACGTTATCAGGATGTTGGGTGAGTGTTTTATTTCTTTATCTCTTACCGTATCGTTATTATCATTTATTTTAGTTCAGCTGCAGAAACCCGGAATATCTTATTGCGTTCAACATACCTTACAGAAAGTTTTGACTAGGTAGAGTGGTGGGATAGACCTGGATCAATCCGAGGTAGGATATGGTCCCAAATTGTGGTATCATTTATTTCGTGCAACATACCTTACAGAAATGGTTTGATTAGATCGAGTAAACCCTAGTAGTAATACGTCCCAAATTATGGTATCATTTTCGAAATATAGACTATTTTCTCTCCAAAATAGAGAAAAAAATAATTGTCGCATAGTCACTTCACTTTCTTTGCAAGTGCATAAGTTACTTTGAGCAAACAAATATAAGTTTTATTTATCAGAATGTTCGAAATTAAATTCTTTGCCATCCTACATCCAGAAACATTGCTATGCCAAGCTTGTGTATTAGTAACATTAGCTTATTTTCCCTCGTTCATAGGATGAGTTAACAATTTCTCATTCAGGTCATATGAAACCCAAGATGTTTCTTATTACACAAAAAAACTGCCACTACTACCCTATCACTAATTATAAAAAAATTGAACTTGATACATACTTAATAATTCCTGCAAGAGGCAAATTAGCAAAAAGTTACCATGATGGGCCACCCCCTACGAAGTCAGAAGTAATTGTTGAACTATATCAATACTCACTGAACATTGATACAAACATGAATTTAGGCATGAATTGATAATAATGATGATGATGATAATGATAATAAAAGATAATAGTGTTAATAATAAAAATGATGATCATAATAATGATGATAATAAAAGTAATGATAATCATAAAATTATATCAGTTTCATTGTTCCCACTAATAATGATCATAACAAAAAATTGATAGTAGTAATAGTAATGATATCAATAACAAAAGCACTGATAATGATACCAATAATGATAATGATGAAGAATGATAACAATAATGATAAAAATAATATCAACAATAGCAATCATGATGGTAACAATAACAACAACAATGATAATCACAATGCTAATAATGCTAATAATGATGATGATGATGATGATGATGATGATGATAATGATGATGATAATGATAATGATAATGATAATGATAGTAATCATGATAATTATAGTGATGATCATGATAATTATAACAACAACATTAAAGCACTGATGATAATGTTAATGATAGTAATGATATTTAATCGTGATGCTAATAATGATGTTCATAATGACAAAAATGATGATGATTATCATCATAACAATAATGATAACAATAATAATGATGATAATAATAACAATTATCATTATTGTTATTATTATCATTATTATCATTATTATCATTATTATTATTATTATAGTTGTTGTTATTGTTATTGTAATGCTAATGAATAAAGATAATAATATTAATAATCATGATAATGAAAATGATCATGATTATAATAATGATGATGATAATAATAATGATAATAATAGTAATAATGATAATTTTAGTATTAATAACAATAATAATGATAATAGCAATGGCAATGATGATAATAATGACATTAATAAAAGTAATAATAACGATAATAACAGTGATAACAATATAGTAATAATAATAAAAGCAATAGTGATAATGATGATAATAATGATAACAGTAATCCTAATCATAAAGATAATGATGAAAATTATCATAACAGTTATAATAATAACATATAACAATAATAATAGAATGATAAAAATAACCATAATGAAAATAACAATAACGATGAAAATAATAGTAATGGTAATAATAGCAACAACAACAATAATAATAATAATAATGATAATAATTATAATCATAATAATGATATCTATAATGATAATGACGATAGTCATGATAATTAAAATATCAATGATAATAAAGATGATCCCAATAATAACAACAAAAACAACAGCAACTTAATAGACACATTACATGGACATGCACATACCCAGAAATGTATACATATCTATCAGTCTAGACATGCATATCTACCGTACAGAAAAATAAAAGTATATTTATTTGATAGATCGAGAGACACGCATCTATTTCTGTGTATATGTATGGATATCCGTTTATACGAATAAATCGTTGGGTCGGGCTTGGCACAATTTTAACAAACCGGGCGAATGACACAACTGATAATGATGATTGAGATATTAACAATGATAATAACAATGATGTTGATAATGATCTTTGGAAGTAAGTGCGGTGGGGTTAAAAAAAACAAAAAAACTCAGAGAAATAAAACTGACTCTGCCTGTCGTGACATTACTGGTGTAGGGACAGGCGGCGGAAAGCAACAGGGCGGCATAAGCAGGGTGAAGCCTCCCATCGAAAATCTGCGTAAGGCGTCACAAATAACCTTGCTGATGCATTACAAAATCACCTGAAATTTTTATTGAGTAATATTCTTATGCACAGGAGAAAGGCACATTCATCTGCGCATAAATAACGTTGACGATTCTTAAAAGATAATAATAATAATAATCGCCCATTGGCACTTCCTGCAAATAAGATGTCTCGAATCCTTGTAGCGTTCGAATCCCAGGTTACCGAAACTTGGCTCGCCTCTTCAATGTTTTTACTCCATAAATCGAAGGCTGACTCACTTTTCTATTATCGGTCTATTGCATTTTACCAAAGTTGGTTCGGATTTCTTTTTTTTTCTCTCTCTCTTGTTTTGTTGAATTGCGAAAATAGGAAAGATTTACTGGCATAGAAAAGTATCCCCTAAATTTATACATTTTCTGTTTTAACCTCAATCTAAAGAAAATGGGGGAAAATGCCGTAACAGAAAGTAGGCCGGGACTCACCAAGGTAATACACTATCGCCTTTTATATATATAATCATAGAGTGAATCATTCTTTTATACTATTTACAAGGGCTACCGTACGATCCTATATGGCATAGCAACGTTGAATCACGCTGCCACTCTAAGCAAAACGTCATCGCATTGACTTCTTATATAGTATCTATTTCCATTTAATACAATATTAAATTAAGAAGAATATGGACCAAATATAATGTCCTAAAGGAGCTGCAAAACTATTAAGACTTCTGAAAGGTATTTCAAATATCTGGCTGATATCGACATAATTTTCTAAATGCCCTTATGTACGTATATAACTGCATTAGCTTACGCTCACACATTCCTATAAACGTTCGCATATACAGTCGTACACAGACATACACATATATGTGTGAGACTGTGTGTATGTATGTATGTCTACGCGCTTGCGCACACACATAGAAATATATATATGCATACATACACGCACACACACACACACACACACACACATATATATATATATATATATATAATATATATATATAATATATTATAATATATATATATATATATATATATAACACACACACACACACACACACACCACACACCACACACACACACACACACACAACACACATATATATATATATATATATATATATATATATATATATATATATATATATAATATATATATATATATATATATATATATATATTAAATATATATGTTTTGTTGGGCTATTCTAATGTTTCATAAAATTTCATTATCAAATGTAGCCTAAAAATTGTGTGGGTTATTTTTTTTTTTTTTTTTTTACTAGAAAAATGGGATCTCGCGGCCCACAGCAGTTTCTGGAATAGGACACGCGGAAACCAACAGGGCGGCATAAGCAAGATGAACCCTCCCTTCGAAAAGCTGCGCAAAACGTCACAAAGAACCTAGCTTTCTTTTTACAAAATCACCTGAAAATTTTATAGCGTAATATGTTTGTGCACAGAAGGAAGGCACACACATCTGCGCATAAATAAGTTTGACGATTCTTAAAAGAAAAAAAATCATCCATCGGCATCTGCGAATAAGATGTCTCGAATCCTCTGCGCGAGTAGAGTTCGAATCCTGTGGCAGAAACTTGACTCGCCTATTCAATGTTTTACTTCATAATTTGAATTCAAAAGTTGGTTCGTCTTTTTTTTATCTTTCAAATATCTTTGTATTTTGCTTTTACAAAAGTAGGTTTGGATTTCATATTCATTTAATATTTATATTTATTATACAAAATGAAAAGATTTATTAGCCTAGAAATGTTTCCCCTAAATATGCACATTTTCTATTTTACTCTTGCTGTACAGAAAATGGGAAAAATTAAGGCCTAACAGAGAAAAGATAGGCCGTGGTTCACCATGGCAGTACGCTGTCACCTTTTATACTTATTATTATCATCGTCGACATTATCATTATCGTCATAAGAGTTGCTGTTATTATCATTATTGCTATTATCATTGTTATTATTGTTATTAATATTCCCATTATTATTGTTATTATCATTAATAGTTATTACTATTTTTATGATCATTCTTATCATTTTAGCATCATCATGATCGTTTTCATTATTTTATATTATTGTTATTGTTATTCATATCCTCATTATTACGATCATTATTATTATTACTATTATTACTATTTTTATTATTACTATTATTGCTATCATTATCGTTATTATTTTCATTATCATTAATAATTGTTATTTTTATCATCATTAATGTTATTATTATCATTATCATTAATAATATAATCATTATGATTATCATTATCATTAATAATATAATCGTTATTATTATCATTATCATTAATAATATAATCATTATGATTATCATTAATGTTCTCATTATCATTATCATCCTCATTATGATCTTTTTTTAACTCTTATCATTATTATTATTATTATCATTAACATTATTGACATTTTTATATCTCATTATTATCATCATTATCATTAATATTACTATTATCCTTATTATTATCCTTATTATTATTGTTGTTGTTATTATTATTGAAATTATTATTGTCATTGTTATAAGCATTATCATTATTATAATTACTACTATCATAATTATCATCATTATTATAAGCATCTTTTACCATTTGGTTGTTGCAACTGTTGTTTTTGCAGATTTGGAGAAATTGTTTGCTCTTGATACCTTGGTGATACGTTGCTTTAATTGTGATGGGAAATGCGAGCGTGATTTATCCAAGTATATCAAGCAAACGATTATTTACGTAGAAATGAGGTTTATGAACTGAATGTTTCCGTTTTCTGTTTTATCATTCTTTACTTTTTAAGTAGCTGGAAAGGTTGTTTTGTTTTTCTTTTCTTTTTTCTTCTCCTTTACCTTCTCCTTTACCTTCTTCTTCTTCATCTCTTCTCCTCATCTTCTTTTTAACAAAAGCCCTAATAAATAAGTATTTATGTCCAAATTAAATTATATTGCTTTATAGATTATTTCATTTTATTTTCTTTCGGTCCTATTTCGCTATATTTTTCTCGAGAGTTCCTTCATCACATTTCCATAATCTTTCCCCTGCCTCCATGTTCGACCCGAAACTGCAATAACAGTTAAAAAAAACTCCCTTTCCCCTGTGCTTTCAGGTTATTCCCTCATCACAAACCCGTGGTGGAGTCTTCCCTTCGAAATGCTGGAGTGTTTCACCGTGTCCCTCATGAGCACGGCCGCTGTCACCTACACCGCCGACCTGTCCACGCCCGCCACCATCGCTAGTCTGCAGGGGATGTATGGCGGAATCCATTATGGCGTCGGTGAGTTGTCCTTTGTCGAGGGGTGGTTTGTTTGGGGGTTGGTGGGGGTTAGGGGTTGGTGGGGTTGACGGGGGTTGGGAGGGTTGATGGGAGGTCCTCGTGTGACTGATAGGTGCTGGCATTTAGGTGAGTTTGTGTTTGTGGTTTATAACGGTGGTTGCTTTTAGCTATGCTACTCCCACATCTCCCAGATCCGCAGTGTGTGTGTGCGCGCGCCGCGCGCGCGCGCAGGCAGCAGCACGCACGACGCACGCACGCACGACACACACACACACACACACACACACACACACACACAACACACACCACACACACACACACACACACACACACACACACACACACACACACACTCACTCACTCACTCAAACGCTCACTCAGACTCACACACCTATCTATATGTATGCGGCCGCACATATAGATAGACAGATAGAACATGGATAAGTATATAGATAGGCCTAGATGTAAGTATAGATATTGATATGATTTTATAAGTAGATATAGATAGGTAAGTACAAAGATAGATAAATAAATAGAGAGGGTCAAATATATATATATATATATATATATATATATATATATATATATTATATATATATATATATACACATATATACATATATATACATATATATACATATATATATACATATATACATATATATATACATACATACATATATACATAATACATATATACATACATATATACATATATACATATATACATATATATATATATATATACATATATACATATATACATATATACATATATACATATATACATATATACATATATACATATACATATATACATATATATCATATATACATATATACATATATACATATATACATTATACATATATACATATATACATATATACATATATACATATATAATATATACATATATACATATATACATATATATATATATATATATATATATATATATAATATATATATAGATGCACAGAATTCATCAAAATACCAATTGCAGGACGCGGCTTGGGTAGTCTGCTGGGCGGGTTCCTGATCGGCCCGCTTGGTATCCGCACCACCTTCAGACTCATGGCCATCGTGTGTCTCGTCACCTGCATAGCGTATTTCGTGATCAATCGGTCATTCTTCCGAAAGCACCAGTTGGAGAGGAAGAAGCAGCGGGCCGAGGAGAAGCAAGAGGAAAAGAAAGAGGAAGAAGCACAGAAAAACGCGGTAAATATGACCGAGAATGATCCAGAGGTCGCCATAAAGAGTATTTCCACAGAAAACGGTGTGACGGATGGGAAGACCAAAGAAAATGGTGTAACGGATGGGAAACCCAAAGAAAACGGGGATAAAAGCCTGAGAGAAGAGTCAAATCCTGCTTTTGAGAATGACGAAGAAAAATAAAATAAACTAAAATTGAGATAGATATATTGTTTGTACATATATATGTATATAATAGATACTTATAGATCAATATGTAGATAGTTACATAGATTAACTGATAGACTGATAGACTGATAGACAGAGGTAGACATTTTATATGGTAGATTTGTAGAAATAACTTAGTAGCCTGGCTTTAATGGAACTGATTTTTAGTGTTTTTTATCTCTCCCATTTCTTCACTCTCTCCCTCCTTTCATGTTTTATACATGTACAGAATCTTTATTTATTACTTTCATATAGAACCAGCATTATGGATAATGTTTTCTCATAGCATTTAAAATACTCTACCTTTACTTTCACTTTGTCTTTTTCCTTTAAATAAAAGTTTATAAACTTATTGTTTGATATAAAAGTTATTGTCCTTAACATACAATTTTTGTTTGAAAGGATTCTACTCTAAAGAAACCCCTTTTTCAACATGTTCATCGTTCCACCAATTCCACAGTATGGGCCCTAACAGTTTGGTAATTGAAGAAATCCTCTTGAGAACTACAGTATCTTGGTCTACATAGAAGAAAGTGGAAGAATATTTTAGCAACTGGATTTATGGTTCCAGTACATATACTTTACCCTACATCCTTCCATGAATATATGGTCAGAGTTTTACAATGAGATTCAGCAGCCACATACCTACTTTTTAAGGATGGGGCAGTTGCGGAATAAGTTATACCATAGGCATCACTCAGTAGCTTTGTTTCAAGGACCGAACTGCTCATCACGAGTAGACAAGATAAATACTGCCTTAAAGTAAGTCACGTCTATACTCATTACAGTGTACCTTTATTCTCAAATATTTCAAACTGTAGGATTAAAAACCTGAGATTTAAAAGTTTTCAATTGTTTAATAGTTTTGCTATGTAGATTTATATATACACAAAATACAAATGAAACAAGTATAATTGGTCAATGACACTTTAATTACCAGACATAGTAATATTAATGCCTCAAAGCTGTTCCTGTATTGATTGTCTTAGCCTTGGTTCTTTTATCAGTGAATATTTTCTTTTTCATAATTTGGAATATAATGCAGTCATCACAATAAATGTTTCCAAAGAACAAGATTTATATCTTAAGATTTTGGACTGAGCTTAATGAACTATTGTTAAGAAAAGTATGAATGAAATTGAACAACTGCACAAGGTAAGATTAATTTTACAATCTTCACCTAAAATGTTCATATTTTTTCGGAAGATTGTAAAGTTGACGTTTCTGTAACTCAAGTCACTTTGTGAAATTGTACACTCATTCATACTTTCATAATTCTGTGGAAACACTGACTCATTTCATTGTTGAATTCAGCATCTAATTTTGACTTTGCAACCTCAAAATATACCTTTCTTTAAGAGGCTGGATCCTGAAACAATAGTACTTAATTTTCTGAAAAACTTAACTCCTTTGTATGGCACTTCATTCCCTTTGCATTATGCCAATATAAAGTTGTTTTACCTTACATTCACCGACATTCCAGAGTACAGACACTTTTTCTTCTAAGGACAGTAATACTTCTGTCAGTTATCACTGTCTCCATCATAAATATCTTTTTAGCTGAAACTTAGAACTAAAATATAGAATAAAAATAAAAAATCTTGAATTTAAAAGTATTAAACTTTATTGAGCACAGATGCACATACATATCTCTGGATAAATAATTAAAATTTGTAAACAATTTTGTGTTTAGGAAAAATCCGCATAGAAACTGTGAACTTCCTACAACGGATAAGACTAGATGGTGATGTTAGGACAGTAATATTGGATCTCTCAAGAAATAATCGGATTTATCCCATTTCAAGCATTTTCTAGTTTTTTTTTTTTTTTTTTTTGTCTTTTCCTTGGAACTTGAATCTGTGAGCCTTATCTTCTCCATGAAAATTCGTTGGTCAAATTTGTGTGTGATTCCTGAACAAAATCTCGACATGGATATTTCAAGACATTTTTGTATTTTCTCTTTCATCTTTCCCAAAATTCTGAAAGCACCAATCAACTCCTTAAACAAATGATAGCAAAATATGATCCAGCTCTGACACATTGAGGACCAAAAGCACCACTATATATATATGAGGATTATATACATATATATATGTTATGTATATATGGAGCATGAATTTCATAAAATAACACAGAGCATGGAGGCTTTATGAAAAATGCTGATAGTCCTAAATGCCAAAATTTACTTTCAAAGTCATTTGCTCAATGGAGACTGTAGCTGGCTAATACCGCGCAGTTACTTACGGTACCAAACCTTCAACTTGGCTTGATACTATCCATCATCTGGGTCTTACTGTAAGCTTCCATCAAGATTTTCTAGACATATAATCTCAATTATTGGATTCACATGTAAACCATGTTCCTGTCCAAAACAATGTTGAACTTATTAAGATTCTAGAAATACACAAAACATTACAAAATATGTGAGTAAACGGCCCTATATCATTCATCTGGGGAAGCTGGCCAGATTTTTATTTATTTATTCAATATATTTCATGCATTTTCATCACATCTACATTGATAATTTCACAACTGTATTAATATATAGCCAAAATTTTTGAAAACTATTCTTATGGGCCACTTCATTGCCAACAAACTTGGTCTACAAGAACTGAAAAATTTAAGTGTCTTGCTGGTCACTTGCATTCCATTCACAGGAATCACTATTTTCAACTAGCTGGCAAAAGATTAATTTCTGCACACACACAAGACTTTTCTAAATTCATCTCACAATTGACTTCAGGCATTGAAGCATTTGGCACACACACAATGGTTGGCAGAAACAGAACGGACATTATAAACTAGCAGAAAGAGAACCATATATACATTTATGCATTATAGTGTCAATGAAACTAAATAATACGATTGCCATATTTACACTATTAACAGCTTTCTTTGTACAAATACATTCATACTCACCAAGTTTACACTCAAAAAGAAATACTATGAATTTCTCTTAGTTTTTCTTTCTCCAGCAGAAGTTATATATAATAGCCTGGTACATAATAGTTTTGCTATATATAAAATGCTACAGGTATAAAAAGTCTGCAATGACAACACAGAATGAATATTGGTGACTATCTAGCATGCAGGAATATTGTGTGGCCTAATGAATGAGTACAAGAACCTAATTCCAAAAGTGCCCCAGCTATCCCTCACACAATTTATTATTAGGACTGTGGGATATATTGTTGTGGGGAAAACCTCCTTTATGAGCTAAGTATGTGGTTAATGAATATATGAATTAAAGCAACATTCAAGAAGATCAGCATCAACTTAGTGTCAATATCTCACAGAGATTTAAGTTTCAGTTCTAATATAAAGTACTAATGGACAAAGTAACTTTCAAAACCTCATGTTTGCAATCTGTCATTAGTATATATGAAGTCTAATTCATTATCCTGCAATATGTATTTAAACTATAATATTTCTGATTTCATTAAAAAAAAACATATTAAACATTTAACAGAAGAACAAAAAACAAAGGAAATAATCATATGAAGCGTCTTCAATGGTTTTAAATTCTCCATCAACAACACTCCAGCAAGACAAAGAAGCCAATATGATTATAAGGTCTACTACCACAATATTTGTTTACAGGATGGACGTCATAAGTGAAAAGACTACAAGTTAAAGTGTCTTTTAAACACTTGCAAGAACTTGGAATAATGAGCGAGAGATTTATGAAAAATGGCAGCCTGAATACACATTTTTGCAGAGTCGCTTTCCATCTGAGATGAAAATTTCCTGTAGAATCTCACTCCCTCTGAAACACTCCAGCTTCTGATAGGGAACATTTCTTTCTCCTAAATTGAAGCAGCATTTCAATGTACACAAACCGTAATACAATAGTAAAGAGAAAAAAGCTACTAGACAATGCTTCATTCTCATACCCATCATAATTTTTACAAATCTTTAGTAGGACCCTTATACTTTTAGTATTCAAATCTACTGGCTCAATACATTTTCTACCAAAATAGATATTATATAAGAAGGCGTATGACTCAAAGATCAATTCTTTCAGTGGGCTTATACCTTTTTAGGGATTTTTCCATGTTAACTCGATGCCCAACCCTTCTCACGCCTAAATTTATAAAGCGATTCATTGTTTATATCCATGAGTTTCTTCCCATCAATATCCTGTTCCTCAAAGGAGTCTTTGTACTCGGGCATAAATATACTTTCAAGCCACTCGGTTGTATCACGCGTCGTCCACTCAGTCAGGGTCTTGTGTCTGAATCTCGGAAGCAGTTCTTCCTCCTCTTCATGGACATTTGGCCCCCTTCTTCCAGGCTGATCAAATTCTCTCTTCTCCAATATGGATGACAGTCTTGTTATTTTTCCTGCCTTGTGCTCCAGCCATGGACATATCGCAAAACTCTGGAGGAGGTGCCAGGACCATCTCCCACCACCTGCTTGATCTCGAGTAGGAACTCCTGCCAGTGTATTTACTTCATTGAGAGAGTCCATATGCCATACGGATCAACTGCAAGGACTCTTCAATACTCCTCTCATACTCTGTTTCTCCTGTATCAACATTAGTGCTCTTCTTATAGCTATCTCTTTCCAGCGTAGAAGAGCGAGAGGTGGGTGGTGCACTCTTTTCCTCACAGCCATAGGTTCCCCTTCTACTCCCAATGCTGTTCTCTTGTTGTGGGCCGACTTCGACCAAGTGTCCCAGTGACTGTGCTCTGATGGCCTGGCTCACTGGGGGTGCTGAGCTTCTCTAGAGCTTGATGCACTTGAGGAGGCCTTGGGAGGGTGGCTCTCATCTGTAATGAACTTGGTGCTGAGCTGGGTACTTGGCCAGCATGCATCGAATGCTGCATTTCTCTCTCCCCTGTACTGCCTGACCCAGATGACAAGCTGCTGAGTGATGATAATGTACTATAGTATCTTGATCAACAGATCGAGACATAATTCCCTTGTCCAACATCTAGCTCAGTGTCTAAATCTGGCTCAGTTGTTTCTTGTGGAGGAGGAAGCTTCACTAATGACACAGCATTTCTTGTCAGAGTTCCTGATCTTCGAGCACCATTACTATCACTGTCTTTTCCTGAATCACTTCCTTTTTCATTTGTTAATATCCAAGTACGATCACTAGCCTCATCAGAGCTTTCAGATGCCTCAGAACTGTCATCTCTGGTCCCATGTCTCACAAACCTATCTGTTTTATTAGCAGATATGGTGTCAGACTCTGTGTTGATGACTGTTACATAATTTGACTCTTGATGAACATCCTGATCAGAGCTAACTCCACTAGAAGAATTATCCCCATCTTCAAGATTAAAATCATGGGGACAAGAACGGGAATTCTTCATCTTTAAAGTAGACTTTGAATTCCCTCTGCACAACAGGAACAGGTCTGGCTTTTGGTTCCTGTCGGTACAGTTTTCTCCTTTTGTCTGTTAAAGAGGGCAGATTCCTGGATAGCATCTGATATGGCCTTGCCATTGCCATTACCATTGCCATTACTTCCATTGGCTCTCTTACTTGGACTTGAAGTAGCTGACCTTGTTTGTTTTTCAGGTCCATCATCTTGTCTAGCCTGCCTTTCAGCTGCTTTCTGAGCTATCAAGTCCTTGAAATTGCCTGCTAAAGGCGTTGGGTGTTTGGCTGGTGCAGCATAATGAGGTACGTCAGATGACTCTGATGTGGAAGTCACAAGATTAGGAGAAAATGCCACTGTGGGCTTTTTCTTCTTCAGGGTTCTGGTCTTCTTTGACTGAGACTCATCTTGAGAGTTGTATGTATGATCTTCATCTGAACTATAATCTGGTTCAGGGATGTCAGGTGCTGGAGAAGCTACAACCTGGTCCTGTGTAGGCTTTACTTGGAGAACTAGACTCTGCACGATCATGTATACTCTTATTATTCTTGGGTCTTGCATATGTAACAGTATCACTAACTGGCGCCTTCCCAGCACTACTGGGTGATACAACTTCACGACTTCTTGATGTTTCCCCTTCTGTTCCTCTGAAGGTGGAATATGTTGTAAGGTATATTCCAGAATCAAGAGATGTGTCCTTGTCTGGGGAACCCCTCTGCACACTAGGTCTATTGGTGCTTGGGGGTAAGCTCTGAGAACGACTTTTAACACTGGCATTTTTACGATTTAATGTCGCCATCATTTCAGGACTGCGATAACCGACTGTCTTTATTTCTTCTGGTGATGCATAAAGCTTAGCACAATCAGTCGGTCTAAAGCTGGACTGAACTCCTGGTGACACTGGCATAGCCTCTGGAGTTGAAGGAGCAACACCAACGGTTGCATAATCACTTTTGGATCTACTAATATCCACTTTCACAAGCTGTCCTAGTGGTGGGGGAGGTGGTGGGTGTGTTGGCGGTGGATGTAGGCTGCTTTACGCAGCATAGTAGTATTGACAGCAGACTGTGATCGCCTTAACATACGATATTCCAATGGGCCAGGAGAAATGTTGGGAGAATCACTGCTCTCTTCCTCTGTCCCTTCCTCACCACTCTGCCATGATTCTTTAGACTCGGGAGACCCCACCGTGATCCTCTCCAGAGTGCTCGAGTGGGGTGGCGGACACACAAGGGAGTGTCGTGAATTGCGTTCGTTTAATGCTGTCACGAAGAGGTCTTCCTGTGAAACAGACTTGCGCTTCTCCTCGATGGTAAAAGCTGGAAGGGTACCCGTGACCTCGGCTTTCAAGTCTGGGGTAGAATGGAAACCCTTGTGCAGTCTGGTAAGGTCCAATGGCTGCCGAGCCTTCAGGGCCTGAAAGATTTTCAAAGTTTAATATTTTAACAGGCAAAAAAAGCATCAAAACTAATGTTGTATGTCTCCATACAAACACAGTTACTGAATCTTCCAATGCCCTTGGTTTCTCATTCTTGTGCATCACAGGCAAGCACCTTTTGTATGCATAGTTCTGAACACTTTTCAAAAGTAGTCACTCTATTTAACATGCATAGCAAACACTTTAATAAATAAGCAAATAAGGCAAGGGACAGCAAACATGATGTAAAAAGGTCACTGTAAATGTCAAAAAGGTAATATATCTGTGGTGCAATATTGTATAACTAAAATTGGGAACTAAGGAACTATATATAAAAAAAAGTTGTTTGCTAATATATGCTGTTGTAGCTGTGATGCTAACTATGATGGATGTTGTTGGGAAAATATCTTATGAGATGTATGCTAATGGTACTTTCAGAGAAGACAATGATTATATAGCTCTTTCAGGCCAAATAAAAGCCTAAGCTTGTTATAGCTGATGCAATTATAAGAAAAAAACAGTGCCTGTCTTTAGAGGTAATTGAACCTACACATTATGTGCATAACAATCACACCCTCAATAATGCAATGATCAAATTTTTAAAACACTGACAAGAAAAAGAGCAACCGAGAGAAAAAAAAAAGTTTCACACTCAGACATGGTTAATATCCTGCCAAGAGGCCGAAGCGATACCAACCTTTGCCTTCTTCATCTCAGCCACACTGGCATACACACGAGGAGGACGCCCAGTAGGATTGATGGAGGAGAGGAGGGAAGAGAGCCAGACTGGGTCATCATGTCCTCCATCTCGCAGCAGTCATGCGTTTGGAGGAGGTCGGGCTTTGATGGGATGCTACCTTGAGGCCTGGGGTACCCACTGCGTGCCTATGGTGGGCGTTCCCTGGGCGTCCATACTGGCTCCCACTGGTGTAGTGACTGACACCATAGTGACTACTGCCATACGGACCCCCGCCAGGGAACTGTCCGGCGGAACGGGACATCAGGTCTCCGTTCTCCCTCATGCTGGCATCCAGTGCTTCTATAGGGGCAAAATGCTTGATGTCAGTCAGGACTTTAGGAGGAATTTGACATTCTGTTATTGCAAATCAAGATAGCTGTGCATGCAGGCTTTTTCTGTACTCATCGGTAATTGCGTCTGAAATTTCCTTGTCAAATAATTCAAGCTTTATCTTGTCCTTTTTTCAGAAGATCTGGGGAATGTATACTCTACATGCACATGCTCTTAAGGTTTGGTGTGTTATTATGACATGCAAACTCTATGCACTATGCAAAGCTTATTAGAAGGAACAGTCCCATATCTGTGATTTTCATCTGAAAAATCTGAATGCAATCTTTCTGTTATTTAAAAATACGGATTTTAACCTAAACCTAATCCTTCTTAAATGAACATGGAAACAAATGGATAAAAACATTCAAACAAAACAATAATGAAAAAAATAATAACTTCACACACTTACATTAACATGAATAGCTATAAAATAATAAAAAACAAATAACAATATAATGAAATATATGACAAATGAAGCAAAAAAAAAAAAAAAAAAAGAAAAAAAAAGGAAAATGAAACCAATTCTGACATCTAAACTCTGAAACAACACATTAGTCCATCCAATGCAGAAAGACCATCAAAATGGGACACAAATTGAAAAAAAGAAGCAACCCATCTTACCAATGTCCTGGAGTCCAGCCACCATAGACTTGGCTCGCGCCCGCCAACACTTAAGGTGGTTCTGGGGTCTCTTGGGGGGGGTGCGGGGGCTTGGGACGACCGCACTAAGAGGGAGACACACACACAAACACAGTTAGTCAGGTGGCGGCGGTAAGCTAAGTAGCAGCCACAAGGGTTATGTGGAGAACTCTGGACTTTGTTGAGGGGATTTCTAACATTGCCGCATCACATTCCATGAAATCAGTCTGTCTGCTAATCTCATTAAGGGTTATGACACTCCTCAACAAATATCCAGGTTGCTAGTGAAGCAAAGCACTTAGATGCATCAGTCTTACTTCTCCTAGGATTTAGACTGTACTTTGGGCATGAAAAATATACAGATATGAAACTCAAATGGACAGAGCAGAGGAAGCATCTATAATGCAAGTTAAAAGTAGATTTTTCTTGAATATCAGTCTCTAAGTGTTGCATATATAACCATTACACTTAAGAATATCTTTTGGTAAAATAAAAAAAAAGTCAGCTTATCTGAAAATAGTAAAACTCAAAAAATCAAAAACTCCTTTGCAGGTAGTGGAAAACACCAAGATAGTTGAAAAAAGGCATAGTCAAGGGTTATAAGGGTCAGTAAATATAAAGACACTCTCAGCAAGCAGTTTGAAGATTCCGAAAATAACCAATGGAAGAGTGAAGAAATTATATGAAAAGTGGGGTTAATTCCTCATCAACTACTATGTGCAAGAAAATGTATATATAAATTTTTTGACATCCATTCACATGCTTACTGAAAGCTGAAATAATTGTCTATATAGAATGCAGATTATGAAAGGATATTAGTTAATTTTCATGCTACTTCCTATAAAACCGAGATATCTGTATAAACCAATTGCACATCACACATCAAAGAGTGAGTTGGTGCAGCTATAGTATGCTTATGGCAATAGTGCTCATGGATAACTTTTCTTATCTGTACTGGTACTATGAGTCAGTTCAAGTGCCCACTGAACACAGTAACCACAGTGGGGAGCAACAGCCACAGGTCCGAGCACCCTGAGAGAAATTCCAACATAGTCTGAGCTGGAGACCGGAGAACGGAGAGAGGTATCATGCATCTACCTGCAGGGAGCTTTCGAGGGAGTGTCTGGCACCCACGTCTGATAGTTCCCAGGTTGCCTATTGGCGGTTTGTGAGGAGTGAAGGTGACGGGCGCGGGAGTCACAACCATCATCTGGACCAAGTCTCCAGATTCCGGATGAGATTGACGACGTGCTCGTGGGATGCTTGGATACGTCTTCTCCATTAATCTGAAACATGCATTTAAATAATTAGTATAGTTCAGGAATAGACCTTCATGGATTTCATGGACATACATTCAAATCATTATCAATAATCAGAAGCTTAGTATCTACAAATGTATGGACATTTTTTTTCAACTTTGGCCCTAAATCTGGTATACACCAAATTTACAATTTCACATAATAAGAATGAAGAAAATGTAAAAAGTATAAATGTAAGGAAAATGCACTTCTACTTACCCTGAGTAAATAGTCACCCTTTTTTAGGCCTGCTAAGTCTGCTACCCCCCAGGATCCACATCATCCAAGTACTGGAGTGCTGGACCTCGTTCATTGGGCCGCTCCATAAGAGGCGAAGTTGCTTTTGCTCCTCGTAACACAAAACCAAAGCCCTTTTTACCTCTATGCAAAACAACAGTGCGTGGCTCACTGGCTCTGTAATTTAATTTAAGAAAAAATAGTATTAGAAGGGATTTGCATCTAACATTCAAGAAAATTTGTACTACTAAAGCTCTATTTTTTTTAACCAAATATTTATACAAGATTTGTTGACACATTTTAAACTATGAATATTACAAGAATTCTTTGATGACATGCTACAAAGATATAGCATACATTCTTTGTAAATGTCAAATATACAAATACAGTCAAAATGCCTAACCAAACTTTTAAAACAGAAGAATACCAGAACAACTTACTGATTGACCACTGGCTTCCTGAGTCTCGGTGCTGTCCCATAGTGCTGGTGGACCAACATTTCACGTCTTCCTTGAACTCTCGCTACTTGTGGGGCAATCAAGGACTCCCTTACAGCCTGTGGGTTTCGCAGGCGCACTTCCTGCACGCATTGAGGGGGAAGACTCCTGTGACCCCTCGGATGACACCTCCAACATGCCGTCATCGGTGCTACCAGTTACTGAAAAGAGTGATGAGAGGTAATGCTCCGTCTACCTGAGGTAAAAGTAAAAAGCTTTTAATCACATTGTCAGATGATCATAACTCATTTACCTATAATGTGTCCTCACCTTCCAAAATATCGCCTGCATTGATGTCCAGGTGTCCCTGTTTGTGTGGGGTATACTGATGAAACATACCACCAGCATGCCTACGTCAAAGTGAGTGATGTCAGTAGGTGTTGCATCATAACTTTCTGCACTCCCACTGTTGGATGTGCAGACACCAGAGCTGTCACTCACCATATCACAGCAATCCATGCCTGCTGTAATAGGGTAAGATCAAGAGTTAACAGAGAACCTTTAGGCTTTTAAATATTTCTCTCAAACAGCCAACAATAATTTCAATATATCCACAGCATTCTTTTCAAATTCTTAATGCAAAAACCTTGTATTAAAAAGTAAATTCAACTAACCCCACTTACCAGCATTGAGGCTGGCAGATCCTAAAGCACTGGCACACTCTTCAGAATCCATCTCACTTGGATGCGTACATGTAGAACTACTGCCCGTTGACGTCTCACTAAGAGAGGAGGCAGAACTGAAGGGTGGGATGGATCTACTGGAGGGGGACGGCGAGGGGGGCTTTGTCACAGCGCATACTTCTAATCTTGGGTCAGAGTGCGTGCGGGAAAGAGGGGCTCCAGAGATGCGACGGTTGGGGTTGTATTTTGGTGGCTCCTTGAATGGAACTGCAGTGGGGAAAAATGATTGGTCTTTAGTCATAAAAATATCTGCTATATTCATATATCCTACATAACTTGTTTTAAATTTGACACAATAACTAAAATCATTCACAGTACCTTAAAACTAAAATACGACATCAACATAGATAACATTATGGCATCAAGGCAAATAATTTTAATGCAAATAAGAAATAGGCACTTACCAACATCCTCTATGCTATGGTTCTTTATCACATCACCAAGTTCCATATTGCCTGCAATGACTGCAACCTGGAGGAGACAAATAAATATATCTATTATCCATTTTGTTAAACTTGTATCATAGTTGAAAATGTCACTCATACTACACTTCACAAACTAGAAGACTAATGTCAGAATTTCATGATTGTAATTACATGAGTATAAGTTGAACTCTTGACATAAATTACTATAGCATTATTAAAGCTAAACTCTCACCTGGTATGGTGTTTGATTGGCATAATTGAGGCATTTTTGTCACAGCCTCGAAAGAGCAGGACTCGCGCACAATCCTCCAGATTATTGACAGCGCACACATGAAGAGGCGTGTTACCAGAAGCATTCTGAGCATTCATATCAGCACCATAGAAG
>NW_020870421.1:428959-454711 GCF_003789085.1 Penaeus vannamei | reverse complement strand
TGGTGTGTGTGCGTGCGTGCGTGCGTGCGTGCGTGCGTGCGTGCGTGCGTGCGTGCGTGCGTGCGTGCGTGTGCTGTGCGTATGTGAATGTGTGTACACATCTACTTGTGGGACGATCAGCCCAAGCGCATCCGAAAGTGCCCAATAAGGAGCCGAAGTCAAGCACGCCATATACACTCGAACGCAGAGGGAGGAGGGAGGAGGGAGGAGGGAGGAGGGAGGAGGGAGAGGGGAGGAGGGAGGAGGAGGAGGGAGGAGGGAGGAGGGGGGAGGGGGGAGGGGTCCTCGGCGCCTGCACGTATATCAGGAAACAATCCAACTTTCGTGTATCATAATGTTCCCTCCTCACCTGGCGGAAGGAAGCGAGCGGAGAGGGGCCCTTCCCGCGCTTGAGGTAAATACGATATTGCATGAATGCTTTTGGCAATTGGTCTCCGGGGCGCGCGGGCGGGGGGGGGGATGCGGCGTCGATGGCCAAGCCGACCCAACTGCGATAATTGACTTTTTTTCTTTCTTTCTTTCTTTTTTTTTTTTTTTTTTTTTTTTTTATCGCGTGCCAAGTTCAGTTACATGATAGGTATTTAGGCATCATAATAAATGCAGAATAGGCGCTCGAGTCTGGAGAGGAAAAACATAAATTCAGCCTCGCCGCGTCAATATATGATGGCGATGCGTCTAGTGATGTGTAAAATAATTGTTTAATTACATGTAATAACCTGGACTTTGATCTTGATCATCAATTAGACAAAAATGCAATGTGCAATTAAACAGTTCGAACTTGATGACACGGCGAGCGGCAAGTTCTATCGAAACGTTCCCCAAGTTCAACAAAGAATTTCCCTCCGCGTGTCGTTATTCGAATATCATTACAGAACCTCTAAAGATATGTGACGCTGATTCATATTCTTAAAAAAATTATATTTGCGTTATATTTTTTTTAAAATGTTCCGCTGCATGTTTCTGTCATTAGCATAACGCACTGAAATAACAGAAAAAAATAGATGAGTAATCTATTTATAAGCAAGCTTTACATAATAATAGCATTGAATAACAATAACAAAATTAAATAAAAACAAAAACAAAAAAGCAAGAGAAACCCGCAAATTACACGCAGGCGCGCATACCCCCCCCCCCAGACAAAGCAAAGAAACGCCCACAACACCCCGCGCCCCAACCCCCCACCCCCTCCCATCCATTTCTGAGAGGCAAACTTCTATTCAAACGGCTGCCCTAAATATTTTTTGTTGGTCCAAGTCTTCCTGCCAAGTTGTCTCCTGTACTTCCTGCGCGGCTACATGATTCATATGGAAATAAAGATGGCTCCCGCGGCAAAATCGGCCAGATCAGAGGGGCTACTGCTCCGTTCCTCGCGGCGACGAGTCTCCCCCCTCATGCGCGAACTTCATGTCGAACGCGTGTGTGGTTCTTCGCGGGATACACTGTACCGTGTCATTGCGATGAATAAAAGAAAGGAGGGAGCGGCTCTCTTGTTTGCGCTTCGGGCTGCGGGAACTCGGCCCGACTAATGAATACTAAAAGTGCGATGAAACTTACACTTGTTCCTTATCTGTTTAACACACTCTCACACTTGCAGGCTAACAATTGTATTCACACACACACACACACACACACACACACACACACACACACACACACACACACACACACACACACACAAACACACACAAACACACACAACACACACACGACACACCACACACACACACACAACACACAAATTTAATTTACATATACATGTATGAATATCTAATATATACATGCACGCTGGCTAGAATGACGCCTGATGGACGAAAAGTGCGGCCGTCGGGTAGACAGAGAACCTTCGGGAGCGAGCGAGGGAAGACGAACGAGAGAAGGCACTCCTCCGATCCTCCCGATCCTCCTATCCCCCGAACAACCCACTCCTCCAGCGAGAGAAGGCACTCCTCCGATCCTCCGATCCTCTTCCACGCGAACAACCCACTCCCTCCAGCGAGGGAAGACGAACGAGGGAAGGCACAATCCCGACCTTCCTATCACACTCGAAACTTATTTCGTTGCTTATTTATCTCCTCATCTCTTACAATGCGAATAGGGATGTTTAAGCTGAAACTTAGAAACTAAAGAATATAGGGATAAAGGTAGAAGTCGTGATTTAGAATAAATATCTTTTTAGCTGAAACTTAGAACTAAAATATAGAATAAAAATAAAAAATCTTGAATTTAAAAGTATTAAACTTTATTGAGCACAGATGCACATACATATCTCTGGATAAATAATTAAAATTTGTAAACAATTTTGTGTTTAGGAAAAATCCGCATAGAAACTGTGAACTTCCTACAACGGATAAGACTAGATGGTGATGTTAGGACAGTAATATTGGATCTCTCAAGAAATAATCGGATTTATCCCATTTCAAGCATTTTCTAGTTTTTTTTTTTTTTTTTTTTGTCTTTTCCTTGGAACTTGAATCTGTGAGCCTTATCTTCTCCATGAAAATTCGTTGGTCAAATTTGTGTGTGATTCCTGAACAAAATCTCGACATGGATATTTCAAGACATTTTTGTATTTTCTCTTTCATCTTTCCCAAAATTCTGAAAGCACCAATCAACTCCTTAAACAAATGATAGCAAAATATGATCCAGCTCTGACACATTGAGGACCAAAAGCACCACTATATATATATGAGGATTATATACATATATATATGTTATGTATATATGGAGCATGAATTTCATAAAATAACACAGAGCATGGAGGCTTTATGAAAAATGCTGATAGTCCTAAATGCCAAAATTTACTTTCAAAGTCATTTGCTCAATGGAGACTGTAGCTGGCTAATACCGCGCAGTTACTTACGGTACCAAACCTTCAACTTGGCTTGATACTATCCATCATCTGGGTCTTACTGTAAGCTTCCATCAAGATTTTCTAGACATATAATCTCAATTATTGGATTCACATGTAAACCATGTTCCTGTCCAAAACAATGTTGAACTTATTAAGATTCTAGAAATACACAAAACATTACAAAATATGTGAGTAAACGGCCCTATATCATTCATCTGGGGAAGCTGGCCAGATTTTTATTTATTTATTCAATATATTTCATGCATTTTCATCACATCTACATTGATAATTTCACAACTGTATTAATATATAGCCAAAATTTTTGAAAACTATTCTTATGGGCCACTTCATTGCCAACAAACTTGGTCTACAAGAACTGAAAAATTTAAGTGTCTTGCTGGTCACTTGCATTCCATTCACAGGAATCACTATTTTCAACTAGCTGGCAAAAGATTAATTTCTGCACACACACAAGACTTTTCTAAATTCATCTCACAATTGACTTCAGGCATTGAAGCATTTGGCACACACACAATGGTTGGCAGAAACAGAACGGACATTATAAACTAGCAGAAAGAGAACCATATATACATTTATGCATTATAGTGTCAAATGAAACTAAATAATACGATTGCCATATTTACACTATTAACAGCTTTCTTTGTACAAATACATTCATACTCACCAAGTTTACACTCAAAAAGAAATACTATGAATTTCTCTTAGTTTTTCTTTCTCCAGCAGAAGTTATATATAATAGCCTGGTACATAATAGTTTTGCTATATATAAAATGCTACAGGTATAAAAAGTCTGCAATGACAACACAGAATGAATATTGGTGACTATCTAGCATGCAGGAATATTGTGTGGCCTAATGAATGAGTACAAGAACCTAATTCCAAAAGTGCCCCAGCTATCCCTCACACAATTTATTATTAGGACTGGTGTGGGATATATTGTTGTGGGGAAAACCTCCTTTATGAGCTAAGTATGTGGTTAATGAATATATGAATTAAAGCAACATTCAAGAAGATCAGCATCAACTTAGTGTCAATATCTCACAGAGATTTAAGTTTCAGTTCTAATATAAAGTACTAATGGACAAAGTAACTTTCAAAACCTCATGTTTTGCAATCTGTCATTAGTATATATGAAGTCTTAATTCATTATCCTGCAATATGTATTTAAACTATAATATTTCTGATTTCATTAAAAAAAAAACATATTAAACATTTAACAGAAGAACAAAAAACAAAGGAAATAATCATATGAAGCGTCTTCAATGGTTTTAAATTCTCCATCAACAACACTCCAGCAAGACAAAGAAGCCAATATGATTATAAGGTCTACTACCACAATATTTGTTTACAGGATGGACGTCATAAGTGAAAAGACTACAAGTTAAAGTGTCTTTTAAACACTTGCAAGAACTTGGAATAATGAGCGAGAGATTTATGAAAAATGGCAGCCTGAATACACATTTTTGCAGAGTCGCTTTCCATCTGAGATGAAAATTTCCTGTAGAATCTCACTCCCTCTGAAACACTCCAGCTTCTGATAGGGAACATTTCTTTCTCCTAAATTGAAGCAGCATTTCAATGTACACAAACCGTAATACAATAGTAAAGAGAAAAAAGCTACTAGACAATGCTTCATTCTCATACCCATCATAATTTTTACAAATCTTTAGTAGGACCCTTATACTTTTAGTATTCAATCTACTGGCTCAATACATTTTCTACCAAAATAGATATTATATAAGAAGGCGTATGACTCAAAGATCAATTCTTTCAGTGGGCTTATACCTTTTTAGGGATTTTTCCATGTTAACTCGATGCCCAACCCTTCTCACGCCTAAATTTATAAGCGATTCATTGTTTATATCCATGAGTTTCTTCCCATCAATATCCTGTTCCTCAAAGGAGTCTTTGTACTCGGGCATAAATATACTTTCAAGCCACTCGGTTGTATCACGCGTCGTCCACTCAGTCAGGGTCTTGTGTCTGAATCTCGGAAGCAGTTCCTCCTCCTCTTCATGGACATTTGGCCCCCTTCTTCCAGGCTGATCAAATTCTTCTTCTCCAATATGGATGACAGTCTTGTTATTTTTCCTGCCTTGTGCTCCAGCCATGGACATATCGCAAAACTCTGGAGGAGGTGCCAGGACCATCTCCCCACCACCAGCTTGATCTCGAGTAGGAACTCCTGCCAGTGTATTTACTTCATTGAGAGAGTCCATATGCATACGGATCAACTGCAAGGACTCTTCAATACTCCTCTCATACTCTGTTTCTCCTGTATCAACATTAGTGCTCTTCTTATAGCTATCTCTTTCCAGCGTAGAAGAGCGAGAGGTGGGTGGTGCACTCTTTTCCCTCACAGCCATAGGTTCCCCTTCTACCTCCCAATGCTGTTCTCTTGTTGTGGGCCGACTTCGACCAAGTGTCCCAGTGACTGTTGCTCTGATGGCCTGGCTCACTGGGGGTGCTGAGCTTCCTCTAGAGCTTGATGCACTTGAGGGAGGCCTTGGGAGGGTGGCTCTCATCTGTAATGAACTTGGTGCTGAGCTGGGTACTTGGCCAGCATGCATCGAATGCTGCATTTCTCTCTCCCCTGTACTGCCTGACCCAGATGACAAGCTGCTGAGTGATGATAATGTACTTATAGTATCTTGATCAACAGATCGAGACATAATTCGCCCTTGTCCAACATCTAGCTCAGTGTCTAAATCTGGCTCAGTTGTTTCTTGTGGAGGAGGAAGCTTCACTAATGACACGGCATTTCTTGTCAGAGTTCCTGATCTTCGAGCACCATTACTATCACTGTCTTTTCCTGAATCACTTCCTTTTTCATTTGTTAATATCCAAGTACGATCACTAGCCTCATCAGAGCTTTCAGATGCCTCAGAACTGTCATCTCTGGTCCCATGTCTCACAAACCTATCTGTTTTATTAGCAGATATGGTGTCAGACTCTGTGTTGATGACTGTTACGTAATTTGACTCTTGATGAACATCCTGATCAGAGCTAACTCCACTAGAAGAATTATCCCCATCTTCAAGATTAAAATCATGGGGACAAGAACGGGAATTCTTCATCTTTAAAGTAGACTTTGAATCTTCCCTCTGCACAACAGGAACAGGTCTGGCTTTGGTTCCTGTCGGTACAGTTTTCTCCTTTTGTCTGTTAAAGAGGGCAGATTCCTGGATAGCATCTGATATGGCCTTGCCATTGCCATTACCATTGCCATTACTTCCATTGGCTCTCTTACTTGGACTTGAAGTAGCTGACCTTGTTTGTTCAGGTCCATCATCTTGTCTAGCCTGCCTTTCAGCTGCTTTCTGAGCTATCAAGTCCTTGAAATTGCCTGCTAAAGGCGTTGGGTGTTTGGCTGGTGCAGCATAATGAGGTACGTCAGATGACTCTGATGTGGAAGTCACAAGATTAGGAGAAAATGCCACTGTGGGCTTTTTCTTCTTCAGGGTTCTGGTCTTCTTTGACTGAGACTCATCTTGAGAGTTGTATGTATGATCTTCATCTGAACTATAATCTGGTTCAGGGATGTCAGGTGCTGGAGAAGCTACAGAACCTGGTCCTGTGTAGGCTTTACTTGGAGAACTAGACTCTGCACGATCATGTATACTCTTATTATTCTTGGGTCTTGCATATGTAACAGTATCACTAACTGGCGCCTTCCCAGCACTACTGGGTGATACAACTTCACGACTTCTTGACGTTTCCCCTTCTGTTCCTCTGAAGGTGGAATATGTTGTAAGGTATATTCCAGAATCAAGAGATGTGTCCTTGTCTGGGGAACCCCTCTGCACACTAGGTCTATTGGTGCTTGGGGGTAAGCTCTGAGAACGACTTTTAACACTGGCATTTTTACGATTTAATGTCGCCATCATTTCAGGACTGCGATAACCGACTGTCTTTATCTCTTCTGGTGATGCATAAAGCTTAGCACAATCAGTCGGTCTAAAGCTGGACTGAACTCCTGGTGACACTGGCATAGCCTCTGGAGTTGAAGGAGCAACACCAACGGTTGCATAATCACTTTTGGATCTACTAATATCCACTTTCACAAGCTGTCCTAGTGGTGGGGGAGGTGGTGGGTGTGTTGGCGGTGGATGTAGGCCTGCTTTACGCAGCATAGTAGTATTGACAGCAGACTGTGATCGCCTTAACATACGATATTCCAATGGGCCAGGAGAAATGTTGGGAGAATCACTGCTCTCTTCCTCTGTCCCTTCCTCACCACTCTGCCATGATTCTTTAGACTCGGGAGACCCCACCGTGATCCTCTCCAGAGTGCTCGAGTGGGGTGGCGGACACACAAGGGAGTGTCGTGAATTGCGTTCGTTTAATGCTGTCACGAAGAGGTCTTCCTGTGAAACAGACTTGCGCTTCTCCTCGATGGTAAAAGCTGGAAGGGTACCCGTGACCTCGGCTTTCAAGTCTGGGGTAGAATGGAAACCCTTGTGCAGTCTGGTAAGGTCCAATGGCTGCCGAGCCTTCAGGGCCTGAAAGATTTTCAAAGTTTAATATTTTAACAGGCAAAAAAAGCATCAAAACTAATGTTGTATGTCTCCATACAAACACAGTTACTGAATCTTCCAATGCCCTTGGTTTCTCATTCTTGTGCATCACAGGCAAGCACCTTTTGTATGCATAGTTCTGAACACTTTTCAAAAGTAGTCACTCTATTTAACATGCATAGCAAACACTTTAATAAATAAGCAAATAAGGCAAGGGACAGCAAACATGATGTAAAAAGGTCACTGTAAATGTCAAAAAGGTAATATATCTGTGGTGCAATATTGTATAACTAAAATTGGGAACTAAGGAACTATATATAAAAAAAAGTTGTTTGCTAATATATGCTGTTGTAGCTGTGATGCTAACTATGATGGATGTTGTTGGGAAAATATCTTATGAGATGTATGCTAATGGTACTTTCAGAGAAGACAATGATTATATAGCTCTTTCAGGCCAAATAAAAGCCTAAGCTTGTTATAGCTGATGCAATTATAAGAAAAAAACAGTGCCTGTCTTTAAGAGGTAATTGAACCTACACATTATGTGCATAACAATCACACCCTCAATAATGCAATGATCAAATTTTTAAAACACTGACAAGAAAAAGAGCAACCGAGAGAAAAAAAAAAGTTTCACACTCAGACATGGTTAATATCCTGCCAAGAGGCCGAAGCGATACCAACCTTTGCCTTCTTCATCTCAGCCACACTGGCATACACACGAGGAGGACGCCCAGTAGGAGTTGATGGAGGAGAGGAGGGAAGAGAGCCAGACTGGGTCATCATGTCCTCCATCTCGGCAGCAGTCATGCGTTTGGAGGAGGGTCGGGCTTTGATGGATGCTACCTTGAGGCCTGGTGGGGTACCCACTGGCGTGCCTATGGTGGGCGTTCCCTGGGGCGTCCCATACTGGCTCCCACTGGTGTAGTGACTGACACCATAGTGACTACTGCCATACGGACCCCCGCCAGGGAACTGTCCGGCGGAACGGGACATCAGGTCTCCGTTCTCCCTCATGCTGGCATCCAGTGCTTCTATAGGGGCAAAATGCTTGATGTCAGTCAGGACTTTAGGAGGAATTTGACATTCTGTTATTGCAAATCAAGATAGCTGTGCATGCAGGCTTTTTCTGTACTCATCGGTAATTGCGTCTGAAATTTCCTTGTCAAATAATTCAAGCTTTATCTTGTCCTTTTTTCAGAAGATCTGGGGAATGTATACTCTACATGCACATGCTCTTAAGGTTTGGTGTTATTTATGACATGCAAACTCTATGCACTATGCAAAGCTTATTAGAAGGAACAGTCCCATATCTGTGATTTTCATCTGAAAAATCTGAATGCAATCTTTCTGTTATTTAAAAATACGGATTTTAACCTAAACCTAATCCTTCTTAAATGAACATGGAAACAAATGGATAAAAACATTCAAACAAAACAATAATGAAAAAAAATAATAACTTCACACACTTACATTAACATGAATAGCTATAAAATAAAATAAAAACAAATAATAATATAATGAAATATATGACAAATGAAGCAAAAAAAAAAAAAAAAAAAAAGAAAAAAAAAGGAAAATGAAACCAATTCTGACATCTAAACTCTGAAACAACACATTAGTCCACTTCCAATGCAGAAAGACCATCAAAATGGGACACAAATTGAAAAAAAGAAGCAACCCATCTTACCAATGTCCTGGAGTCCAGCCACCATAGACTTGGCTCGCGCCCGCCCAACACTTAAGGTGGTTCTGGGGTCTCTTGGGGGGGGTGCAGGGGGGGCTTGGGACGACCGCACTAAGAGGGAGACACACACACAAACACAGTTAGTCAGGTGGCGGCGGTAAGCTAAGTAGCAGCCACAAGGGTTATGTGGAGAACTCTGGACTTTGTTGAGGGGATTTCTAACATTGCCGCATCACATTCCATGAAATCAGTCTGTCTGCTAATCTCATTAAGGGTTATGACACTCCTCAACAAATATCCAGGTTGCTAGTGAAGCAAAGCACTTAGATGCATCAGTCTTACTTCTCCTAGGATTTAGACTGTACTTTGGGCATGAAAAATATACAGATATGAAACTCAAATGGACAGAGCAGAGGAAGCATCTATAATGCAAGTTAAAAGTAGATTTTTCTTGAATATCAGTCTCTAAGTGTTGCATATATAACCATTACACTTAAGAATATCTTTTGGTAAAATAAAAAAAAAAGTCAGCTTATCTGAAAATAGTAAAACTCAAAAAATCAAAAACTCCTTTGCAGGTAGTGGAAAACACCAAGATAGTTGAAAAAAGGCATAGTCAAGGGTTATAAGGGTCAGTAAATATAAAGACACTCTCAGCAAGCAGTTTGAAGATTCCGAAAATAACCAATGGAAGAGTGAAGAAATTATATGAAAAGTGGGGTTAATTCCTCATCAACTACTATGTGCAAGAAAATGTATATATAAATTTTTTGACATCCATTCACATGCTTACTGAAAGCTGAAATAATTGTCTATATAGAATGCAGATTATGAAAGGATATTAGTTAATTTTCATGCTACTTCCTATAAAACCGAGATATCTGTATAAACCAATTGCACATCACACATCAAAGAGTGAGTTGGTGCAGCTATAGTATGCTTATGGCAATAGTGCTCATGGATAACTTTTCTTATCTGTACTGGTACTATGAGTCAGTTCAAGTGCCCACTGAACACAGTAACCACAGTGGGGAGCAACAGCCACAGGTCCGAGCACCCTGAGAGAAATTCCAACATAGTCTGAGCTGGAGACCGGAGAACGGAGAGAGGTATCATGCATCTACCTGCAGGGAGCTTTCGAGGGAGTGTCTGGCACCCACGTCTGATAGTTCCCAGGTTGCCTATTGGCGGTTTGTGAGGAGTGAAGGTGACGGGCGCGGGAGTCACAACCATCATCTGGACCAAGTCTCCAGATTTCCGGATGAGATTGACGACGTGCTCGTGGGATGCTTGGGATACGTCTTCTCCATTAATCTGAAACATGCATTTAAATAATTAGTATAGCTCAGGAATTGACCTTCATGGATTTCATGGACATACATTCAAATCATTAGCAAGAATCAGGAAGCTTAGTATCTACAAATGTATGGACATTTTTTTCAACTTTGGCTCTAAATCTGGTATACACCAAATTTACTATTTCCCGTAATAAGAATGAAAAAAATGTAAAAAGTATAGATGTAAGGAAAAATGCACTTCTACTTACCCTGAGTAAATAGTCACCCTTTTTTAGGCCTGCTAAGTCTGCTACCCCCCCAGGATCCACATCATCCAAGTACTGGAGTGCTGGACCTCGTTCATTGGGCCGCTCCATAAGAGGTGAAGTTGCTTTTGCTCCTCGTAACACAAAACCAAAGCCCTTTTTACCTCTATGCAAAACAACAGTGCGTGGCTCACTGGCTCTGTAATTTCAGTTAAGAAAAAATAGTATTAGAAGAGATTTGCATCTAACATTCAAGAAAATTTGTACTACTAAAGCTCTATTTTTTTTAACCAAATATTTATACAAGATTTGTTGACACATTTTAAACTATGAATATTACAAGAATTCTTTGATGACATGCTACAAAGATATGGCATACATTCTTTGTAAATGTCAAATATACAAATACAGTCAAAATGCCTAACCAAGCTTTTAAAACAGAAGAATACCAGAACAACTTACTGATTGACCACTGGCTTCCTGAGTCTCGGTGCTGTCCCATAGTGCTGGTGGACCAACATTTCACGTCTTCCTTGAACTCTCGCTACTTGTGGGGCAATCAAGGACTCCCTTACAGCCTGTGGGTTTCGCAGGCGCACTTCCTGCACGCATTGAGGGGGGAAGACTCCTGTGACCCCTCGGATGACACCCTCCAACATGCCGTCATCGGTGCTACCAGTTACTGAAAAGAGTGATGAGAGGTAATGTTCCGTCTACCTGAGGTAAAAGTAAAAAGCCTTTTAATCACATTGTCAGATGATCATAACTCATTTACCTATAATGTGTCCTCACCTTCCAAAATATCGCCTGCATTGATGTCCAGGTGTCCCTGTTTGTGTGGGGTATACTGATGTAAACATACCACCAGCATGCCTACGTCAAAGTGAGTGATGTCAGTAGGTGTTGCATCATAACTTTCTGCACTCCCACTGTTGGATGTGCAGACACCAGAGCTGTCACTCACCATATCACAGCAATCCATGCCTGCTGTAATAGGGTAAGATCAAGAGTTAACAGAGAACCTTTAGGCTTTTAAATATTTCTCTCAAACAGCCAACAATAATTTCAATATATCCACAGCATTCTTTTCAAATTCTTAATGCAAAAACCTTGTATTAAAAAGTAAATTCAACTAACCCCACTTACCAGCATTGAGGCTGGCAGATCCTAAAGCACTGGCACACTCTTCAGAATCCATCTCACTTGGATGCGTACATGTAGAACTACTGCCCGTTGACGTCTCACTAAGAGAGGAGGCAGAACTGAAGGGTGGGATGGATCTACTGGAGGGGGACGGCGAGGGGGGCTTTGTCACAGCGCATACTTCTAATCTTGGGTCAGAGTGCGTGCGGGAAAGAGGGGCTCCAGAGATGCGACGGTTGGGGTTGTATTTTGGTGGCTCCTTGAATGGAACTGCAGTGGGGAAAAATGATTGGTCTTTAGTCATAAAAAATATCTGCTATATTCAATATATCCTACATAACTTGTTTTAAATTTGACACAATAACTAAAATCATTCACAGTACCTTAAAACTAAAATACGACATCAACATAGATAACATTATGGCATCAAGGCAAATAATTTTAATGCAAATAAGAAATAGGCACTTACCAACATCCTCTATGCTATGGTTCTTTATCACATCACCAAGTTCCATATTGCCTGCAATGACTGCAACCTGGAGGAGACAAATAAATATATCTATTATCCATTTTGTTAAACCTTGTATCATAGTTTGAAAATGTCACTCATACTACACTTCACAAACTAGAAGAGACTAATGTCAGAATTTCATGATTGTAATTACATGAGTATAAGTTGAACTCTTGACATAAATTACTATAGCATTATTAAAGCTAAACTCTCACCTGGTATGGTGTTTGATTGGCATAATTGAGGGCATTTTTGTCACAGCCTCGAAAGAGCAGGACTCGCGCACAATCCTCCAGATTATTGACAGCGCACACATGAAGAGGCGTGTTACCAGAAGCATTCTGAGCATTCATATCAGCACCATAGAAGAGCAGGTGTTCAAGGTGTTGTACCAACTTGTTGCGACAAGCCTGAGGAAAGAATGGCATTAAGTACTGGCTCTGTCCACCCAAACCAAAAAAAAAAAAAAGTATCAAAATGGATTTTCTCTGTTCTGTTCTGAGTTAATCAAACATAGTTCTAAAATCTATGCCTATTTTAAGGTATGGGAAATATACATAAAATAATAAATCAGAAGAAAACTTTTATCAGCAGCTTAATAACAAAAGAAAGTGTCTTTGTCTGCATCTGTTTATCAACACCTTATCACTTGGACAGGTTGATCCACTTAAGATAAGCAAAATCTCTATTTCTCTAATCCCTCCGTATTGTTGTTAATGAAAGAATGAATCTACTTTTTTTATAACACATTCCCCACTAATATGGCCTGACGAATGCTAAACAAAAGCGTGCCAGGAAATTCGCCAAACAGATTCTCTTACTTGCCCTCAACACAAATCCAATTACCCGGTAGAATTACCCGTTGAGTTACCCGACTTCCTTCCCCAGCTCTCGTCGCCGGGCCCCAGCCTCTCTCTCTCTCTCTCTCTCTCTGCATGGACTCGCAATCAAAGTTCACTCAGCCTCCCAGCCCAAACCTCACTACAGGAACCTTTCCTCCCGACCCGCAGCGCCTTACCTGGTGGGTCTCCTGCCACCCTTGGTTGTCACAGGCTCCTATCACAGCGTAGTCGTGCAGCAGAGCCTCGCACAGCAGCGGATCCGTGTTGTGTGTTACAGAGTAGTAGAGAGGGGTCAGGCCACGCGAGTCACGGTAATTGGGAGATGCACCCAAGTCTGCAATAAAGGTCAAAGGAAGAGGTTGAGAGGGTTGCATCATCGCAACTTCAACGTCATTCATACACCCCCCCAATTCATACATCTCCATCTCCGATCTATCGCCATCACCTACATATATCCGACAGGAGGCCTAAAACCCTCCGAAATACCCTGACGGAGGACCTACCCAGCAGCGTCTTGACAGCCTCGAAGTTGTTCGCCTGGACCGCCCTGTGCATCGCCGTCACCCCGTCCTTGGTGCGGTAGTCGAGGAGCGCCCCGCCGTTCACGATGCTCATGACCATCTTGGCTGGCTTCTTGATTCTCGCTGCCAGGGACAACGGCGTTTCTGTGGGCGGGGAGGTGGTTTTTAGTTTGGTGTTAGTGGAGGGAGGGAGAGAGAGAGAGAGAGAGAGAGAGAGAGAGAGAGAGAGAGAGAGAGAGAGAGAGAGAGAGAGAGAGAGAGAGAGAGAGAGAGAGAGAAGAGAGAGAGAGAGGAGAGAGAGAGAGAGAAGGATGGACGGCTCTAAAGAACGGGTCTTTTCCCTGATAGTCATTTAGCAAGAATACATGTGGGACACGAGGAAAGCAGCACAATACAAAATACATAAATTTCCTAAACATTACATAAATTACAGTGGGTCACTCTTCCTCGTTCTCCTTTTATTCTTTCAAATATCTATCAAACTACAGGTAATGATTACACTCTCTTATGAACAAACTCCAGTCGCGCAACAAAACCGACTGTTCTATAGATTAAAAAAAAAACGTTATGTACTCAAAGCTTGCAAGACAGTGATTGCAGTGATAAGATTCGGCGACTCAGCGATAAGAATAAGAGTACCAACATTCTTCTTTATTCTCCATTAAGTACGTTCGTGTGAGTAATTTCTTCATTTGTACATAACGGTTCCTTCTAAATAGTTTTCGCGCCAAATCTCTCCTGTAGTTACAATTACAATTGGGGAGGGAGAGAGGGAGAGAGGGAGAGAGGGAGAGAGGGAGAGAGAGGAGAGAGAGGGAGAGGGAGAGGGGAGAGAGGGAGAGGAGAGAGAGAAGAGAGAGAGAGAGAGAGAGAGAGAGAGAGAGAGAGAGAGAGAGAGAGAGAGAGAGAGAGAGAGAGAGAGAGAGAGAGAGAGAAGAGAGAGAGAGAGAGAGAGAGAGAGAGAGAGAGAGAGAGAGAGAGAGAGAGAGAGAGAGAGAGAGAGAGAGAGAGAGATGGAGAAAGAGAAGAGAGAGAGAGAGAAAGAGATGGAGAAAGAAAGAGATGGAGAAAGAAAGAGATGGAGAAAGAAAGAGATAGACAGACAGATAGATAGACAAATAGATAGATAGACAGACAGATAGAGAGACGGAAGGAGAGAAAAAAATGAATTAATTAACTGATGGCGAGAAAGAACCTTTATTGATTCTGTCCACGGTTAGAATTCATATTTCCCTCCCATTTGCCGCCGTGAAGTACCGTCCCTAATTAACAGCAAAATTACAGAAGTTAATTGACCTAAGAACCAATTTCCCGCAGCTTCCCCCGCGCGCCGCCCTCGATTCACTCCGGGGCAAGACAGGGATTCGGCGCCGCTCCATTCCGCCGCAGGATGGTGCACAAACAAGCGTCTTTATATATGGTATGAATGTGTGAATATGTATCATATATTATATGTTATGCATTATATATTATACTTCATATACATTATATAATATATATATATATATCATACATATTATATACATTATATATTCTATATATATATATATATATATATATATATATATATATATATATATATATATATATATATAATAAAGTATATGTATACACATACAAACGTACGTGTGTGTGTGTGTGTGTGCGCGCGCGCTCTGTTCCCTCTAAAAAGAAGGGGATTCCCCAGAGACACCTCCGCCTCGCCCCTCCTATTACAAAAAGGAAAAAGAGGAAATGCCCGAAAATAACACGTGACCCCGCCAACGTGCGAAATTAATACCCATCCAAAGGTCGCGCAAAGGTCACTCCATCCGTTGACCTTAAGTCCACACCTTTTTTCGTCTCCTTTCCCCGTTTCCTCCTCCGTTTCGTGTTATTCATTTGCTCTTGTTTACTTCTGTTATTCATTCTTGAAATCTCTCTCGTTCCATTGTTTTTTTTTTGTTGATTTTTTTTTTTTTGTACTTTTCCTTCTCTCTTTCCTTTATTTTGTTCTTTCTTCGTTTTCTTCTTGTCTCGTTTACTTTTCTCGCTTACATTTCCCATCCTTCACTTCCTCCCCATTTCTCTCATCTCTTTTCTCTCACATTTCCTCCCCATCTCTCTCCTCTTCTATCATTCTTCCCGTTTTCTCTTCTCATTCCAGCCTTCCTCCCCATCCCTCTCCTCTTCTTAAATTCTTCCTCCTCTTCTCCCATCCTCCCTTTCCGCCTCTCTCCTCTCCTCTCACCCTCCCTTCCTATTTCTCTCCTCTCCTTCCACCCTTCCTATTTTTCTCCTCTCATCCTCCCTTCCTATTTCTCTCCTTTCCTTCCATCCTTCTTCCCCTCTCTCTCTTCTCCCATCCTTCCTCCCTTTTTGTCGCCTCTCCTTTCCTCTCCCTCTTCTTAGCTCATCCATCCTCCACCTCTCTTCCCTTCCTCTCTCTCCTCTTCTCCACCCTCCTCCTCCTCCCCTTCCTTTTCCTCCTCCTCCCCTTCCTCTTTCCTTCTTCTTCTTTCCTCTTCCTCTTCTTCCTCCTCCTCCTCTTCCTCTTCTTCCTCCTCCTCCTCTTCTCTTCTTCCTCCTCCTCCTCCTCCTTCCTCCTCTCCTCCCTCCCTCCTCTCCTCCCTCCCTCTTCCTCCTTCCTCCCTCCCCTTCCTCTCTCCTCCTCCTCCTCCTCCCCTTCTTCTTTCCTCCTCCTTCTCCCTTCTTCCTTCCTCCTCCTCCTCACTTCTTCCTCCTCCTCCCCTTCTCCTCTCCTCCTCCTTCTCCTCCTCCCTCCCCTTCTCTTCCTCCCCCCCCTCCCCCTTCCCCCTCCTCCCCCCCTCCCCCTTCCTCCTCCTCCTCTCCTCTCCTCCTCTTCCTCTTCCTCCTCCCCTTCCTCTTCCTCCTCCCCTTCCTCTTCCTCCTCCTCCTCCCTTCCTCTCCCTTCTCCTCCTCCCTTTCTTTTCCTCCTCCTCTCCCTTCCGCTCTCCTCTTCTCTCTCCTTCCCCTTCTTCCTCCTCCTCCTCCTCCTCTCCTCCCTCCTCCCCTCCTCCTCCTTCCCCTTCCTCCTTCCTTCCTCCTCCTCCTCCTCCTTTCCTCCTTCCCTCCTCCTCCTCCTCCTCTTCCTCCTCCTCCCAGGGTTATCAGGGCCAAACGGCGTATATTTCTGTTCGTAATGAGTGCCATTAATGCCTACGCGACAGATGTTTCGCGCGGGGGTCCTGACCGCACGCTTGCCTTGGCCCGGAAGTTTAATTAAGTTCCCCCCTCACAGTTTAATTCTGACCCCCCCCCCTCTCCCTCCTCCCTCCTTCTCCTGTCTCTTCTCTTCTCTCTCTTTCCTATGACCCCTCCCCCCTTTCCTCCTCCCCTCCTCCTCTGTTTCTCTTCTCTCTCTCTTTCCTACTCCATAATTCCTGGTACATCCCCTCCCCCCTTTCCTCTTCCTCCCCTCCTCTTTCTTTTCTCTTCTCTCTCTTTCCTTCTTCATAATTCCTGGTACATCCCCTCCCCACTTTCCTCCTCCCTCCTCCTCTGTCTCTTCTCTTCTCTCTCTTCCTACTCCATAATTCCTGGTACATCCCTCCCCCCTCTCCTCCTCCCCTCCTCTTCTCTTCTCTTCTCTTCTCTTCTCTTCCTACTCCATAATTCCTGGTACATCCCCTCCCCCTTTCCTCCTCCCCTCCTTCTCTGTCTCTTCTCTTCTCTCTCTTTCCTACTCCATAATTCCTGGTACATCCCCTCCCCCCTTCCTCCTCCCTTCTTCTTTCTCTTCTCTTCTCTCTCTTGCGAATGTATTCTGTTTTCTCCCATTCTCCACCTTCTCATTTCGTCTTTGCCCTCTCCCTTCTTTATTTCTCTTCCCTCCTCCGTTTCCCATCTTCCCTCAACCTTTTTTCACTCTTCCCCTTCCCCTTTCCCCGTTCCCTCTTTCCACCTCTTCTTCTCCCTCTTCCTTCACCCTTCCCTTCCCTTCTTGCCCCTTTTCCCCCTTTCTTCCACCTCTCCTTTCGCCCTCTTCCTCCTCCCCTTTTCCCTCTCCCCCCCTCCACTTCCCCGTTAGTCTTTGCCCTTCTAGTCCCTGTCTATCTTTATCTAGTAATTTGATTCTCTCTTATTTATCGTAGTTACTCTGCTTTGTTTCGTTTTCTTTGCCGTGCGCATCTCTTCCGTCTTTTGTTTTCGGTCCGGTTTGGCGCGAAAAAAAATATGAAGATATTTCCTCCTTCCCTCTTCACCTCGCTTTGCTTTCTTCCCCCCATTTATCCAAATACGTCCTATCTCCTTTTCGCTGTGACCTCTTCCCTCTTTTATTCCATTTTTTTCTCGATTATCTGATCCTCCTCTCCTTATGAATTAATGACAAAACGGCATAAAAATAACACATACTAAAATAAATGAATAAATAAACTGAATAATCAATTAAATGAATAACAAAGATGAATAAACGAGTAAATAAAAGAAAATGAGTTCAGAATCAGCGCGAGAAATGGAGGCGAAGAAAAAAAAAAAGCCACGTGAAAGAGAACGAAAGAGAGGGAGAGGCACTGAGTACGAAGGGCGTGGGAAGGGTGGGCGGCGAGGAAGGGAGGTGGGATGGAGGAGGAACTGGGGAGGTAGGGGAGGGAGGGAGGGGAGGGAGGGGAGGGGAGGGAGGGAGGAGGAGGAGGGAGGGGGGGAAGGGGATAGGAGGGAGGGGGCGGGAGAGAGGGAGGGGCGTGGGAAAGAAAGTAAGAGAAATGGCAAGGGGAGGAGAGGAGAGGGAGAGAGAGAAGAGGGAAGAGAGAAGAGGAGAACGAGAGAAAAGGGAGAGGAGAGGAGAGGAGAGAGAAGATGAGAAAGAGGAAGGAGAGGGGAGAAAAGAAGAAGAGAGGAGAAATGAAGAGAAAAAGACAGACAAGACAAAGAAAAAAACATTTAGGATAGTAATGAAAACAAAATCCCTCCCTCACTGAAGCAAGGCGCCCAAACTCTCGCAAACTCGACATCAATCTCCATCTTGCTCTTCTCGCTTCCCCTTCTTCGACCATAGCACGCTAAATCCACCCTTAAGCAACCGACGGATAGAGGCGATCTCGGCCCGCTCCCCCCAGAGAATGGGTAACAAGCTCATGGTACTCGCAAATCAAGGAGGGAATTTTACGGCACCCATGGCACGCTAGGGAAACATACACACACACAACACACCACACACACACACACCACACACACACGAAAAAATACTCTCTCTCTCTCTCTCTTCTCTCTCTCTCTCTCTCTCTCTCTCTCTCTCTCTCTCTCTCTCTCTCTCTCTCTCTCTTCTCTCTCTCTCACACACACACACACACACACACACACACACACACACACACACAACACACACACACACACACACACACACACACACACACACACACATATATATATATAATATTATATATTAACATTTTTACAGTTGTGCCCTTTATCTGCCTCAAAAGTTTCGTAGCATCATTTAGAATAGCAATGCGCGAATGAACGAAAAAATATTTATTGAGTCTGTCCTACATTTCGTTTTCTACGAGATAGAAAATTGTAATTCAGGGTTTGGAGGGGCAACTAAAGTGTTTTCCTACGTGTTGCGTGCACTGTATGTGTGTTTAATCGCGTTTATGTCCCTTTGGGGTTCAAGCAATTCTTTTTATGTGAATTTCGTGTAGAGAATGCATGAAGAGGTTATCATTGCAATAAACGCTGTTTTCCTTACGAGTTCCACTTACATAGACGGCCATAAAACTAAATATCATTAAATTTCAAAGAATTTACTACGAGTGTAATCGTTCGAATGTGAAGTTTTATGGTCCCTCGTAGGCGACCTATATATATATATTAAGTGTTGTTGTGTTGTGCGTGTGCGTGTGCGTGCGCGTGTGCGTGTATGCGCGCGCACGTATGTGTTTACGCTAGCGTATACGTGAGTACGCACAAGCGTCAGTGCATACCAATATACGCGTGACCGATCATGTGTACATATCAAGACCACGACATAAAAAAGACAAAACAACAATAAAAAAATCAGCAAGACCCCACAGCACTGACCTCCCGTGTCCTGGCAGTGGAAGTTGGGGTCGAGTCCCTTGGCGCACAGCTTGGTCACCTTCTCCACGTTGTTCTCCTTCACGTAGTCCAGGAACCGGCGCAGGTTAGCCCTCGTGTGCAGCGCCCGCAAGGCCTTCTCCTCCAGGTGCAGCATCTTGTACACGCGGCGCTTGTACTTGAGCTGCGGGGGGAGTAGGGGGGGGGGAGAGGGAGTTAGAGATGCGTGCGGTCGTTGTACGAGGATGGAATATGGGGGAGTGGAATGGGGAGGAGGGAGTGGAATAGGGGAGGGAAGGGGTGGAAAGGGGGAAGGGAGTGGAATAGAGGGAGGGGAATAGGGAGAGGGGGGTGTATAAGGGAGGGAGGGAGTGGAATTGGGGGAGGGGAGGAAATAGGGGGAGGGGGAGTGAAAAGGGGAGTGAATAGGGGAGGGAGAGAGTGAAATGGGGGAGGGGAGTGGAATAGGGGAGGGGGCGGATGGCAGGGTAAAGGTATGAAGGAAGGTGTGAAGAAAGCCGGTGAATGAGGTGAGGTGATGGGAAGGGGGTGGGAGTGAGACGAAGGGGAAGGAGGGGAGAAAAGGGGAGGAAAGAAGGGAAGGGAGGAAAGAGGTGGGAAGAAGATGAAAGAAAGAACAAGACAAGAGGAGAGGAGGGGTGGGGGAAGGGGGGATGGGAAGGTGTAAGGGAGAGGATAAAAGTCATGGATGATGGATAAGAGCGATACACGTGGATAAGCGCACGTGGGTGGCTTTCACTTTCACAAAATCTCGAAGAAACCATTTAACCTCGTCCTCTCTCGCATGTATAAACACACACGCACTCAATCAGTCCATATCGTCCCTTTTCTTTTTTTTCCTTCACACACCACACACACACACACACACACACACACACACACACCACACACACACACACTGCAAACCACACCTCACTCACTCACTCACTCACTCACTCACTCAATCACTCACTCACTTCTCACTCACTCACTCACTCACTCACTCACTCTCACTCACTCACTCACTCACTCACTCACTCACTCACTCACTCATCACTCACTCACCACTCTCTCACTCACTCACGCACTCACTCACTCACTCTCACTCACTCACCTCTCACTCTCACTCACTCTCACATCTCACTCTCACTCTCACTCTCACTCTCACTCTCACCTCTCACTCTCTCACTCTCACTCTCACTCTCAACTCTCTCTCTCTCTCTCTCTCTCGTATAACTGACATTAAAAATAATAATAATACTAACACTAATGATAAACATTATAATGATTACAATATATATGCGAATACAAAATAGAAATAAAAAATTATCATCACAACAGCTTTAATACTGACACCAACCGCAAAACACGTGGCGCCCGTGTGCACGTGCACACAACAAATTTCGACTCACTTCACTCAATCACCACACATGCATACACACACACACATGCATTACACACACACAACATACTCTTACACACACACACTCTTTACACACACACACATACACACACCACAAACTCTGTACACACACACTTCTCTCTACACACACACACACTCTCTACACACACACACTCTCTACACACACTCTCTCTACACACAAACACACACTCTCTATACACACACTCTCTACCACACACACACCACACACACACACAACACCACCACACCACACACAACACACACACACACACACACCACACACACAGCACACACACACACCACACACTCTACCACACACAAACCCCCTCCTCCACACACAGTACACACAACACTCACCCCTCCCTCCCTCCACCTTTCTACCCGCACTCCCCACTCGCACGCACCACACCTGCTCGCGCCTCTTCTCGAAAAGCCACCGAATTCATCCACGCTGTCAAATCAACTAAACTTCCTCCTTCTGTGTAATTAAGTTTGAAATGCCCTTATCGGCCGGTATGGCGTTTGGAGAGGCCATGGGACCCCCCTTATCGGCTTCACACCGGCTACCGGTATGCGCGTGTGTCGCTTTTATCTATTATCTTTATCTATTTATGTATTTGTCTCGAATGCTTCATATATGATCTATCTATCCATTTTCATTATGTGTATCTATTTATATTTAACTATTTTATCTATCACCTTCTCAACCTTTCTTTATCGTTATCATTATCTATCTATCATTTATCTCTCCCTCCCTCTTCCTCTCCCTTTAACCTTCTTTCGCCTCCAGCTATCATGTCTATCTATCACTTATCTAATTAATTATCTATCTACAAAGCTATCTTAAGTATTTACTTGGTAATTAATATTTATGTTATCCTAATTATCTCGCTTATCTCTCTCTGTCTGTTCCTGTCTGTACTCTGCTCTCTGTCTGTCTGTCTGTCTCTTGTTCTGTCTGTCTGTCTCTTGCCTGTAGTCTGTCTCTTGCCTGTATGTCTGTTCTCTCTTGTCATGTCTGTCTGTCTCTGTTTCTGTCTCTGTCTAGTCTGTCTGTCTCTCGTCTATCTATCTCTAATTATCTAGCATCTACACTCTATTTTTGTGATCCCATTTCTCCTGTCTCTCGCTCTATCTGCTGTCTGTGGTCTATCGGTGTCTGTCTTGTATACTTTTTTTGTCCTGTGAGTGGTGTTTGTTTGAATATGAGAATAGGTTTGAGCGCGCAACATCCTCAGACTCTTCCCCCCCCCACACACACACACACGCACGCACGCACGCACGCACGCATACACATACACATACATAAACATACACATACACACACACGCACACACACACACACACACACACACAAACATCTACCCACACATCTACCCACACACGACACATATCCACACCACACCACAACACGCACGCACAAGCACGCAATAACCCTACACGCACCTCGCCACCATCATGACGGCACTAAAACCCTAAGGATTAGCGAGCGTCGGCGCCTCTGTGCCTACGAAGGCCAAGCTCCGCCCCGTCACGTGACCTTGAGAGTGACGTCATGGTAACCCGCTTGAAAAAAAAATACCAAAATAAATACGAAAATCACAGAAAAAAAGGGCTATACTATATAGCTATTTGTAATTCAGACTTTTGCGTTGAGGTTGATATATAATTCAGGTTATTTACATAGCTTATACCAGTTTTTTTTCTTCTCTCTATAATGTACTGTACGTGAGATTACAACTGTAGTTCAAATAATCCTACGGTTATGGCTGACCTTGTTTTGATCTTTCTGAGAACTTGTCTTCAAAAGATAACTTTATCGAACTTACTGGGTGTCTATGGATTTTGTGTCTGTCTTTCCTCTGTCGGAGTGTCTGTCATCATGGGTTATATCTATCTATCTATTTCTTATCTTATTTAGCTATTTGCCTATCTATCAATTTTTTTTTTCTATCTGTCCCATATTTTATATCTTTCTCCCTCTCCCTATTTCTTCCTTCCCTCCTTCTCCCTCTCTCTTCTCTCTCTTTCTCCCTCTCTCCCCCTCTCTCTCTCTCTTCTTCCTCTCTCCCCCTCTCTCTCTCATCTTCTCCCTCTCCCCCCTCTCTTTCTCTCTCTTCTCCCTCTCCCCCCTCTCTCTCTCTTCTCCCTCTACTCCCCCCCTCGCTCTATTCTCCTCTCCCCCCTCTCTCTCTCTTTCTTCCCTCTCTCCCCATTTCTCTTCTTCTCCCTCTCTCCCCTTTCTCTCTCTTCTCCCTCTCCCCCCCCTCTCTCTCTTCTCCCTCTTTTTCCCCACCTCTCTCTCTCTCTTCTCCCTCTCCCCCCTTCTCTCTCTTCTTTCTTCCCCCCCTTCTCTCTCTCTTCTCCCTCTCTCTCTCTTCTCCCTCTCTCTCTCTTCTCCCCTCCCCCTCTCTCTCTCTGGTCTTCCTTCTCTCCCTGATCCCTCCTTCCCTCTCCTAAACATGTAAATCCGAACCAAAGATATCCAACACCTAACTCTCTCAAAGCCAAAGAGATCCGCCTTTGGATTCACAGATTTCCCGAATAGTTTTAAAAACCACTTGCATGACACACACACACATACACATCCGCGCCGTGCATGACCGCCAATGGAGAGGACGACTTAGTGCAGCCAAGTTGTCATGGCGATGCAATTCGTGATCTCATGATTAAAAATCTCAATCTTACATCACCGCCACTAAATAAACTACAAACATAAGACCGACTAATTCTGTATTCCTCGTTATTCACAAACTTCTACGATCATTTTCGTTACTGATGACGTTTCAACACGGAAGACGAAGCCCGCGTCGAACAAAAACAAAAGACGAACGCGTGATGTGCTTATAGCGTGTCGACAGGAATTCCAAACCTCTGTCAGGCCGGATCAAAGCGTAATATTCTACATCTGCGGTCGGTTCAGAATCATAAAGAATAAGTAATGAATGTTTTTCTCATGGTTCTTCGTTTTGTTTTGTTTTCAGTGTCATTTTCTGGCATTTTTTAGAATCTACGCTGGGTGAATCGTGTACCTTCTGCTACCATTTCTCTTGCTATTCTTCTATTTCTCAATTCTAATTCTTCCACACAACACGCACTGCTTGAAAAAAATACACACACCAAAAAAAATAATTAATAAAAAAAATGTAATAATGAAAAAAAATAGTAATGATCAATAAAAAAATAATAAATGAAATAAAAAAAACACATACGCTCGTTCGACGCCCTCCTTTAATCGGTCGCTAAAAACAAGAAACGCTCGTAGCCCTTCCAGATCCTCCATGTGACCAAGATCTATATCAGTACTTATAAAGACCTTGCACGTGACAAAGTTCACACACACTCACCCGACTTACTCTGTCACTCACGTAATACTTATATATACTCATATATACATAACCACACACACACGCACCACACAGAATACACACACACACACCAGAATACACACACACACACACACACACCAGAATACACACACAACACACACACAACAGAAACACACACACACACAACCAGAATACACAACCACACACACACACACACACCACACACACACACACAACAGAATACAACACACACACACACACCAGAATACACACGCACAAACACAACCAGAATACACACACACAGCACACACAACCAGAATACACACACCACACACACACACCAGAATACACACACACACACACAACCAGAACACACACACACACACACACACCACACACACACACACACACACACACACACACACACAACCACACACAACACACACACACAACACAAATCCCCCCCCCCACACACACACACAAACACAACAAACATTCCCCCCCCTCCACCCCCCCCACACCCAGACGACCCCCGCACACCCACCTCCAAGTATCCGATGGGCGCGGTGAGCGGGTAGTCCCCCAGCGGGCGTTCCTCATCCAAGAATTTGCCCGCCCGTCCGTTCTGAGGCGGGCAGAAGAGGCCATAGTTGAAGCTTTCGCGTAGTTCCTGCGGCGGAGGAGAAGGGAGAAAAGAAAAACGGAATATTAGAATAAATTATTAGAAGAAAAAATGGGCGGAATTGCGTCTTATATTAAGGTATATATTTGGGGGGATTTTAGAAAAAAAATGGGCGGCATTGTCTTATATTAAGTTATATATTTGGGGGATTAAAAAATGGGCGGAATTGTGTCTTATATTTGTTATATATTTGGGGAATTTTAGAAAAAAAAATATGGGCGGGATTGTGTCTTGTAAATTATATATTTGGGGATTTTTTTTTCCTTATTTCTATTTAAGGTCTAATGGGGTTCATTTTTTTCGGGTATTTGGCGGGTTTACTTTTTTTTTTTTTTTGCGTGGGTGGGGGTGTGTTTGTGTGTGTGTGTGTGTGTGTGTGTGTGTGTGTGTGTGTGTGTGTGTGTGTGTGTGTGTGTGTGTGTGTGTGTGTGTGTGTGTGTGTGTGTGTGTGTGTGTGTGTGTGTGTATTCCGTATTCCTGTATCTTTATCTTCAAGCACATACACATCAGACGATAAAACGAACTGTAATCCACGAAAAATATATAAATAAATATATAAATACATCAAAATAAAATCCTCCATATTTTCACCTTCAAGGACACCCCCTACTCCCTCCCCAACACGGGGGCGGGGGGGGGGATACGACCACAATACGAAAGC
>NW_020870421.1:418959-423959 GCF_003789085.1 Penaeus vannamei | reverse complement strand
CCCACCATCCTTCCCGCCTCCCTCTTCCCCACCATCCTTCCTCCATCTCCCCTTGCTTCGCTCTTCTCCCCCCCTTCCCTCCTCTCTCCTCTCCTCCCTCCCTCTCCCCACCATCCTTCCCTCTCCCCCCCTCCCTTTTCCTCCTCTCCCCCCCTTCCTGTTCACCCCCACCTCCCTCTCCCTCCCCCCCCTTCCCCACTCCCCCTTCCCTCCCTTCCCCACTGGGAAAAAAAAAACTTCGACTTGACACACCTGTCGGGTCGCTAGCTCGCCCCGGCGTCCTCCTGACCCTTCCTCGAAGGCGCCTTTTCTCATCCTCAAAATATATTCGTTTCTTCCATCTATTTTCTTTTCTTTTCTTTTTTTTCGAATTTGTTGAAACCGTGCGGAGGATATAGGGATTCTTTCTTTCTTTCTTCTCTTCTCCTCCTTCTTCAATTTCTCTTTCTCCTCTTCTCCTTCTCCTTTCCTTTCCTTCTCCTCCTCCTCCTCCTCCTTCTCCTATTCCTCCTCCTTCTTCTCCTTCTCCTTCTCCTCCTTCTCCTTCTACTCCTCCTCCTTGCTATCATTCCCGCTATCTTTATTCATTTTTCCTGACTGTTCCCTCACCACTTTCGCTTGTTCAATTGTTCTATACAACTTGGTACTTGGTATCTCCCAGAGACCCACGAACCAAGAGTACCAAAGGCCTGATCTCCCATCCTTTGGTATCCGCGAACTAGGGTCTAGAAATAGACATCGATAAAGCGGACAAACACAGAGAAGACCAGATAATGCCACGCCTATTGAAGCAAGTTCTTGCTTACTACGGCCACGCAATCACGCCAGCCAGTGCCGATAGCGTGACAGTAATTCAATAACTCGTATCAATTAATACACGATTTTTAACGATTTAATACAAGATAAATTACAAAAAAAAATAATAATAATAAATAAAAATCCCTCTCTACAACACCCTACCCTTCAACCACGTCATGGAAACGATGACATAACGATGACGTCACACCCAGCGCCTCCCTTTCCTCCCGCGACTCACCTGGTCCGTCAGGAAGGGGGCGGGGGGTAGGGAGGAGGGCCCACTGCCTAAGGGCTCCTCATACAGTCCTCGAGCGATGTAGGAGTCAACCGAAGGACTCCGGTAGCGGTGGCGGTGGTGGTGGTGATGGTGTTGGTGGTGGTGGTGACGGCGGTGGCGATGGTGACGGTGGCGCTGGTGGTGGTGAGTGTGGTGGAGGTCTTCGTAGTCATCGTCCGGGTCTTGGGACTCTTCGCCGGGGACTTGGTAATGGTGTCTCATCATGGTGTCATCTGAGGAACTTTTGAGTCGCGAGTCGCAATATTATCTATCGATTCGCTCGGTGTCCCTTGATCAGTAATTCACTTTTCGTCTCGGACACGACCGCCCGCGCGTTCGAGAAGGGGCGGTTGCTTTCCGGAGCGAACGAGTCCAAAACTAGGGTGGGGTTGGGGGGGTGGGAGAAGAAATCACATTTACGTATTTTTTTTCTTTTTTTTTCTAAATCGCGTTTCCTTATCTTTTCTTTTCATTTTTCCTACGTCAATTTTCTTTTTCTCTCTTTTTTTGGCATTTTCCATTTTTCTTCTTTTTTTCTACAACACGTATTTTTATTTCTACCTTTTTCTAACATATTTCGTTTTCTTTCTCTCTTTCTCCATTACGTTTCCTTCTCTCTCCTTTTCCTGACATATCCGTTGTCCTTTTTCTTTGCAACTCCTCCCATGCCTTCCTTCTTTCTCTCTCTCACACTCACTTTCCTCCCATCGTCTCTCTCATACTCACCTTGCTCGCCTCCCATCCACCCCATCCTCCCTTCTTCTCTCACTCGCCTTCCTTCCTTCCTTCCTCTCTCTCTCTCTCACTCGCCTTCCTCCCTCCCATCCTCTTTTTCCTTCCTCTCTCTCATTCGCCTTCTTTCTCCCATCCCACCCTCGCTTCTTCTCCACCCTCCTCTCCCATCCTCCTCCCCTCCCTCCTTCCTTCCTTCCCTCTCTCTCTCTCTCCTCGCCCCTCCCCTCCTTCATTATTCCCCAATTACGGGAATCCTCCGCCGTGCCGAAGAAGGCCCCCCAATCACTCACAGAGCCCTCGCGTCTCCGCATTGTTCCCCTCGCCCACATCCGCGGGGCGATCGGCGTCATCCATCAGGCATCGAAATCCGGAAAGGGAAAGAAAGGCTCGGTGACGGTGACGGAGAAGGGGGCTCTGTGACGGTGACGGTGACGGTGACGGTGAAGGTGAAGGTGAAGGGGGCGCTGTGACGGTGACGGGAAGGTGAAGGGGGCTCTGTGACGGTGACGGGGAAGGGGCTCTGTGACGGTGACGGGGAAGGGGGGAAGGTGACGGGGAAGGGGCTCTGTGACGGTGACGGTGACGGGAAGGGGGCTCTGTGAAGGTGACGGACGCGTCTATAGGCCTACGTAGAGGGTAATATTGCAGGAGGAGGGTAGTGGAGGGGGAGGGGTTGGGTAGGGGATAGGAGATAGGGGCGGGGTTGGTACAGGGAAGGAATGGGAAAGGGGAAGAAAGATGGGAAAGAGAAGGAGGGGATTAGGTTGAAAATGGGTGAAGAAAGGATGAGGATGGGGATGGTTATTGGGCAAGGGGAATGGAATGGGAAGGGGGAAAGAGAAGAAAGATGGGGAGGAGATGTGGAAAGAACAAGTGCAAGGATAAGGGGAAGGAGAAGTGGAAGATGAAGGTATCGGAGACAGAAAAAAAGGAAGGGGGAAGGAAAAAAGAAAGAAAGAAGAGGGCGTAAGAGAGGGTAAGATGAAGGGAATAAATAGAGAGGAAAAAGAAAAAACTGATCATCTAAGGATCCTGCGATTTCCTTAATAGAGTCTTGGCGATTCCACGAAGGAGTTGAAATGGGAGGAGGGGGGGGGTTAAGGCAGGGCTAAGGGGAGGGGGACCTCTAACAATTTCCAAAATTTCCAGCTAAAGGATTATTTCCGAAACTTTCAGCGAGTGATAACGTAGGTTTAAGGGAGGATGGTTAATTATGAGGAAACTTTGCGAAATAATTTCAATGGTGAATTAGTTCTTGGAATAAGACAGAAGGAGAAAAAAAGGATGGGTTAAGGAGAGGGAGAACGGAAGAGGAGAGGAGGAGAGGATGATAGAATAGGGCAGAATAGGAAAGGAGAGGAAAAAGAGGGAGGAAATGGAGGAAAGGAAGGAGAGGGAAGGGATGAGAGGGTGAGGGAGGGAGGAAAAGTGAGAAAAAAAGAAAGAGAAAAAGAAAAAGAGAAAAAAAAACAGAAAAACAGAAATGAATACCTTAAATCAAACTTAATACACAAACCCTCCGAAAACCAACCCTTTAAAATACCAAAACCCTGATCTGAGCAACAGCTGATTAGCATTAAACCCCACCAAAGGTTCCGTCAAGTGCAAAGTAAACAAACTCCAGTACGAAATCCATCCTATTCGAAGCCAGACACGGTTATCCTATCAAAGTTTCATCCTTTTCGAGCAGAAAGTCCCATCCTTTTCGAGCAGAATCCTACCCTTTTAGAGCAAAATGTTCCCTCCTTTTAGAGCAAAATGTTCCCTCCTTTTAGAGCAAAATGTTCCCTCCTTTTATAGTAAAAAGATTACTCTATTAAGACCAAAAAATTCCTCTCCTTTCAGAGCAAAAATTCCCACCCTTTTAAAGGCAAAACTTCCCTCCTTTTAGAGTAAAATGTTCCCTCCTTTTAGAGCAAAACTTCCCTCCTTTTAGACCAAAAAAATCCCTCCTTTAAGAGCAAAAATCCCACCCTTTTAGAGGCAAAAGTTCCCTCCTTTTAGAGCAAAGTGGGAGAGGGAAAGGCGGCAGGAGGACGACCTAACAGACGTACCTAATAACCCTTGTAACTAATAACCCTAATAAATATTAACTAATAGCTAGTCACCCTAATAACTAACAACCCTGATAACTAATAACCCTAATAACTAACAACCCTAATAACTAACAACCCTAATAACTAACAGCCCTAATAACTAATAACCCTGATAACTAACAACCCAATAACTAACAACCCCAATAACTAACAACAATAATAACTAACAACCCAATAACTAACAACCCCAACTAACAACCCCAATAATAACCCAAATAACTAACAACCCAATAACTAACAACCCCAATAACTAACAACCCAATAACTAACAACCCTAATAACTAACAACCCTAACTAACAACCCTAACAACCCTAAACTAACAACCCTTATAACTAATAACTAACAACCCCTAACAATCCCCAATAACTAACAACCCCAATAACTAACAACCCTAATAACTAACTACAACCCTAACTAACAACCCCAATAACTAACAACCCCAATAACTAACAACCCCAATAACTAACCCCAATAACTAACAACCCCAATAACTAACCCCCAATAACTAACAACCCAATAACTAACAACCCTAACTAACAACCCCAATAACCAACAACCCCAATAACTAACCTAACAACAAATAACTAACAAGAACACAAACGAAATCCGACAACCATTCAATCACACACTTAGCATTGACAAGTAACGCATTATCCTTATTCCTGTTTCGTGGGCATGCCTCTCGGGTGTATGGGCTGTTATCGAAATCGCTCCTTCTCCCTTCGCACTTTTCTAAGTCTCTTCTTCCTTCTTTCGTTCTTCTTTGATTTTTTTTCTTTCTGATTTTGCCGTTATTCTGATGTTTTTTTTCTTTTTCTTTTTCTTATTTCTGCGTTATTTTTATGCCTCTTCGTTTTTCTCTCTCCCATTTCTACTTTCTTGATACATTCTCTCTCTCTCTCTCTCTCTCTCTCTCTCTCTCTCTCTCTCTCTCTCTCTACACACACACACACACACACACACACACACACACACACACACACACACACACACACAACACACACACACACACACACACACACACACACACACACACACATTTTACTTCACTTCAGCCTTTTTTTTTTTTTCTTTCTTTTCCAGGATGTTAAAG
>NW_020870421.1:394003-418859 GCF_003789085.1 Penaeus vannamei | reverse complement strand
ACCACACACACACACACACGCACACACGCACACACGCAACTCCCTCCTCCACAAACGTCACCCAAGCATAAACACCATCCTCCTCCTACACACCACGCAAATACGCCCTCACCGTCAACAAGCACTCTCTGCAACATCCACGTCCTTTGCAAAGAGATTATGCAAACTCATTACTGCACGAAGTTCACGACAATCGACGCTGTACGACAAACACCCCCAAGTCCCGACGTCGCCTTGCCTGGACAGACTACCCGTGAGACGCTTTTACCACTGCGCGCCGAAGGGTTAAAAAGGGGGGGGGGGGGGAAGGGAGGGGGGACTGGGACTCCACCACTAGGCCTACACTCTTGAGCAATGACCTTTGACTTCGAATTGCAGTCAGGATGGTCATGCTCAGAGACACTTTTCTGAATTCCTTGGTTTTATCATTTTAGAAATTTTGTTTAATCAAAAATGTATTTAATGGCTTGGTATTCGTGGCAATGGGCTGGTCATGTTGTTTCCGATGCTATTGTTTTTCAAACTAAAATATATGGAGGATGAATATGACAAAATAATATAATAATAATTATAATTATATAATAATAATAACAATAATAATAATAATAATAATATCAAAAGTAGCATTATTAATGCAGATGATAGAAATCTAATGATAATGACAATGATGTAATTGACAAAAAGAGGCACAAAATAAAGAACATAATCATAATGATGATGATAATAATAATAATAATTAACAATGATAATAAAATAATTAATAATAATAATAATAATAATAATAATAATAATAATAATAACAACAACAACAACAAAAAACAACAATGATAGTGATGAAGATAACAATAACAACAATAGCAATAACAGAAATCATAATAAATAACATCAACACATGACCAGCCCAAAACCCGGAGCCAAATTTTAGTCACGAGAGAGTCGAAATGAAAACAGACATGAACACACATTTGGGGGAACACACACAAACCTAAACACGGGGCAAATACATGGTTAGTGGTTGAGAATACAGATGTTGAAAGAGAAGGAAAGGAGACGGCAGATTTCTCAATAAATAAATAAATAAACAAATAAATAAATAAATAAGTGGAAAATGTGTAAAGATAAAAAATCTTTAAAAAAAACGAGAATGTGTAAATGTGTAAAGATAAAATATAAAAAACGGGGAATGCGTAAATGTGTAAAGCTATAAAACTAAGAAATCGGGAAATGTGTAAATGCGCAATGTAAAAAAGGAAAAATCGGGAATGTGTAAATGCGAAATGTAAAAAATAGGAAAAATCGGGAAATGTGTAAATGCGCAATGTAAAAAATAGAAAAGTCGAGAAATGTGTAAATGCGTAATGTAAAAAAATAAAAAAAAATCAAGAAATGTGTAAAAGATGTTAAAAAAAAAATCTAAAAAAGGGAGAAACGTGTTGCAAGGAATTGACAGGGTACAACTACTACAATTTCTGTGCTTGACTATTTACGTGTCGTGTCAATGAGCTATGGCGACGGTCATCAAACTAATCAATAATTAAACAACAAAACAAGATATCAAAAACGCCTCGATAGTCAGCTGTTCAGCCAAAACAACCGGAAAATCACTGCAACTGACCTCATCTCAACCTTCGCCATAACTCATACGAGGTGACCTAACATCCAGACGAAACAAGTCAGGTCAGTGAGTTGACATGATATCCAAAGTCTCATTTTTTGTCGTCAGAAACGTATTGAAGTGAGAAAGACTTTTAGAAGGAAGCGAAAAGTGAAGAAAAAAAAGAAAGAGATGACAAGTAACAGGTGATAGCAAAATGTATGTATGTATTTTTATTTTCATTTTGATGTGGGCGTGGCTTCTTATTTATTTACATGTAGTAGAACCATGATGCTTTTAACATCCATGTATCAAACGAGGAAAGATCTACAGTAATCAAAGACTGCCGGTGATAACAAAGCCTAGAAGTTCTACAGAAAATATAATCATTAAAACAAAGTGCACAGGGAAGGAAGGAAGGGGATAGATACATAGATAGACAGACAGACAGACAGAGAGAGAGAGAGAGGGGGGGGGAGAAGAAAGGACGAGAGAGAGAGGGGGAGGAAGAAGAAAGGACGCGAGAAAAAGTAAGAGCAAGGGAAACAGACAGATGGGGACAGAAACATAAACCCACAGATAAGAGAGAGAGAGAGAGAGAGAGAGAGAGAGAGAGAGAGAGAGAGAGAGAGAGAGAGAGAGAGAGAGAGAGAGAGAGAGAGGAGAGAGAGAGAGAGAGAGAGAGAGAGAGAGAGAGAAAGAGAGAGAGAGAGAGAAATAGAGAGAGAAAGAGAGAGAAGCTACAGAATGACAAGGGGGACGAAAGCAAAAGGTTTCAGACACTCAAGCCTCCCCTACAGAAAGCCAGTCCACAACACCCCTACGATAGACTCCAAGGCTCAGAACTCTACAGAAAACACTAACTAAACCACTATAGGCACTAACATCCAACTAAAATCAATCAGGTCTGGAATTAAGTGCATCTACACAAGCAGTGTACACAGGCAAACTACCGACATGTTCAGGACACGTTTAAAAAAAAAGTGAGGAAGAGATAGGCCTACAGAGATTCCCACAGAAAGAGGTTTTTAAAAAGCATGCAAGGGGGGTGGGGGGAAGTAGCCCCGATAGCCCCAGGAGCAGTAGCTGTCTGGGTAGCCGGATGAACTACCAGATAAGAGCACTTGGCCAAGATCTCGATAAGGGAGCACGTTATCAATCCCGTGTGTTCGGCGTGGCTCGGGCTTGTTCTTCCTGGCCACACCTGCCTCTCGTCCCGTCCCTTACCCTGCCATACCTCCTAGACATGCCAAAAAAATAAAAATAATAATAATAAAAACTCAAAATCTATGCCATGGCTATCCACCCTGCGGAAGATAGGGGCTGAAAATGTCTCGAATGTTAAAAAATATATATATATACAAAAAAGAGGGTTCCAAAAGACAGGGATTCGGACACTGCCAATCTGAGGCGAAGACAACAAAACAAGTTGCCGTCAGCTGTTCGTGGTGCACATCGAAGGGACGAACTAAACGAGCCTTTGGAGAGAAAGATAAAGGTAACAACGCGCGGGATTTCGGAATGAATAATAACGCAAGTGAAACCGCTGCAAACTTATGGCGTGAAGGAGGAAAATGGAGGAGGGGATGGATGGATGGGGGAGGGAGGGAGGGGAGGGAAGGGAAGGGAAGGGAAGGGAAGGGAAGGGAAGGGAAGGGAGGGAAGGGAAGGGAAGGGAAGGGAAGGGGAAGGGAAGGGAAGGGAAGGGAAGGGAAGGGAAGGGAAGGGAGGGGAGGGGAGGGGAGAGGGGAGGGAGGGAGGAAGGGAAGAAGGATGGGGAGGAAAGAAAGGAATATAACAGGAAAGGGAGAAGGGAAAGAAAAAGTAAACAAAAAGAAAAAAGGGATAAGATAAGAGAGAAAATAGAAGAGGGCGCGAGCGAGAGAGCGAGAGAGCAAGCGAGCGAGAGAAAGACAGAAAAAAGTAAGAAAGAAAGAAAAAGATGAACTGGGCAATTAAAATATCCAGCTTCAGTTCTCTTTCTTCCTTTCTTCCTTTCTTCCTTCCTCAACCCCAAGGCACTCGAGAGAGAGAGACCCAACCTCAAGAAAAGGAAAGGAAGATAAGAAAGTCCTAAAGGGTAGGATCCTGCCTTGAGCTCGCTGAAGGAAGTGAACACATATAAGGAGGGAATTCTCGAGAATCCTATGCATACGGAATCAGGAAGGGGGGGGGTGGAGGAGGCGGGGGGGGGAGGAGGAGGAGCAAAAGGAGCAGGAAGCAATGAGAGATGGAAGAGAGAGGAAGAGGGAGAGGATGGAGAGAGACAGAAAGAGAGAGAATGAGAGAGACAGAGAGAGAGCGAGGAGAGCGAAGAGAGAGAGAGAGAGAGAGAGAGAGAGAGAAGAGAGAGAGAGAGAGAGAGAGAGAGAGAGAGAGAGAGAGAGAGAGAGAGAGAGAGAGAGAGAGAGAGAGAGGAGAAGAGAAGAGAGAGAGAAGAGAGAAGAGAGAAAGAGGAGAGAGAGAGAGCGAGAGAGAGAGAGAGAGAGAGAGAGCGAGAGAGAGAGAGAGCGAGAGAGAGAGAAAGAGGGAGGAGAGAGAGAGAAGAGAGAGAGAGAGCGGGGGAAAAGCAGGGCGATGCAGCGATGATCAGGTGCACGAGAGAGAGATCAAAAGGACCAGCTCAAGTGGCCTTAACTCGAAACGCGATTCCCTCCGACTCTGACCACTTTAAAGGGGGTTCAAATCAAAGCCTCGGAGGATCCAAGTTTACCTATTTACGGTGGGATTAAAAAGAAAAATAGCAAAGGATTGGAATCTGTATTTTGTTCTGGACAGGAAAAGTATCAGAAGCAATTTAGATGGGAATGTGTGAGAGTGTGTGATTGCGTGTGTGCGAGTGTGTGTGTGTGTGTGTGTGTGTGTGTGTGTGTGTGTGTGTGTGTGTGTGTGTGTGTGTGTGTGTGTGTGTGTGTGTGTGTGTGTGTGTGTGTGTGTGTGTGTGTGTGTGTGCGTACATGAGCACATTTCTACATTCAAGAATTCACGTGTGCATTTCGAGAGAGATTACCCTTGCAGGCACTTAATAATCTAGTGTTTTTGTCTTCAGAGTAAAGATTAGATATGTGCAATTCAGGCTATGAGGACACACATGACTTGCGAAAAGAGAGGAAAATATACTGACAAACATACTCGGGTCTTTAGGATGAACAATATGTACAGCAAAGAGATAGAAAAAAGGATGTGACGTGGATGAAAATTCGACAGAGAGAGCAAGAAGGATTTTTTAAAAAAAGTATAAACACCTAAATACAACAAGGAAATCAAAAGACAAACGACAGTGTGATCTTCAAGTGCTTTTGTATCCAACGAGTCAGCGTCTCCTGGCAACTCCCTGGCATCGAATTCCATTGTTTTCATGTCGTTTATACTTTCCAAAAAGGGGATTCAGAACCCGCAATCGGAGGCGCCAGAGAGGATCGAACCCGAAACACTGACTGGTTTTGAGAAATCGTTTTCGTGGGCGGATTCACAAGACCCGTTCAGGAAAGTGTGCGTGGGTGGTGTACACAACACAGATGTGAGTCCAAGAGAGTGTGCTGGTGGTGAATGAGGGCGGGTCAACACATGGGTACACATAATATGGGGAACATGATCTTACACTTCAATTCGTTAGGTACACTCAACTATGTACAGAGAACAGATCTTTAAATGTACGAAATAGTTTTTTTTTAAACAACGAAAAGACCATAAAGTAAAGAAGAATGATCTAATCTTCGTTACGGTGAAAGGTTAACATGGATCAAGTGCACGGGCTTTATCTGAAGATCATTTACAAAGTTTAGAGGCAAAGTCATTAGAATCTTGCCTGTTGTACATACATTTTTTTTTTTTTAAGTGAAGGGGGGTGAGGGGGAAAATAGCACTAAAATATCTTAAATTCCAAAGCTCGTGTAAATGTGCACGGCGGGAGAGAAGAACAGTGAAAGAAGACAATTCAAAAATAAAGCTTAATTGTACAAGAGGTTCATGGCACTGTTCCGTGGAGGGAGACAGCTGAAAGAAGGACATGTTAGTAAGAGGCACCGCCATGACGTCCCGAGTGCCAGCGGAGGGGCACGGGCGGCGCTGCATGGCGGTGCGCGAAAGGGGGGGCGGGGGGCACACACACATACATTACCTCTACCCGGGGACCTCGAGACTCCACATCCTACTCCACATCCTACAGCGGAGTAAGTCTTCGGGGAGTCTCGTCCTTCGTGGATATGCTCTCCTTCTCATCTCTCTTTCTCAAGGAAAAAATAAAATCTTTCCTTTCCCTATCCATTTATCCTTCTTATCTTTTAGACCTTTTTATCTTTTTCTTCTCTCTCCTCCTTTCACCTAAGAACCGAAGTTCCCCTTGAGCTTTACCTTAGGAAGCGCCGCCAGAGCCTGCTGCTTGACGTCCCACACGAGGTCGTCCTTGTGGAACTGCAGGCACTTCTCGACCTTGAGCTCCGGTACGTTGATCCTGAGCACTACCTCGTCGCCCACGCTGGAGGCCGAGGACGACCCGGCGCCGGCCGACCCCGAGGCCGAGCTCACGCTGACCCCGTCCTCCATGACGGTGCTCCGGGACCTGCGGGAGAGAGACGTCAAGGGTGAGATCGAGGAAAATAAGGCAATAAATGAAACTGAATAAGGTCAAAGAGAAAATTAGAATATGAGAGAGAAAGAGAGAGAGAGAGAGAGAGAGAGAGAGAGAGAGAGAGAGAGAGAGAGAGAGAGAGAGAGAGAGAGAGAGAGAGAGAGAGAGAGAGAGAGAGAGAGAGAGAGAGAGAGAGAGAGATATACAAAAAGCCGAATGAAAAACAAAACAAAACTGAAAAGAAAGAGGGAGATATGAAAAAAACGAGAGAGAAACAAAGAAAAATAAAGAATAATGAAAAATCACTTAGCAACAAGAAATAGGGGCGTCACCCAACACCTAAGTGAGAAGAGGCAGTCACGTGACTTCAAACTCATTCGCATAGACTTATCAATGTTTACAAAACCGCAGGAAATAAGCATAGAGGTGTGAAGCCAATGCTTTTGTTCGAAAATTCAAAATAATAATGATGATGATGGTAATGTAATGATTGATGGATGATGATGATGATGATGAGATGGTGAAGAGATATAGAGAAAAGTAGGGGGGGAGAGAGAGAGAGAGAGAGAGAAGAGAGAGAGAGAGAGGGAGAAGGGAGGGAGGGAGGGTGGAGGGAGGGGAGGAGGGAGGGAGAGAGAGAGAGAGAGAACGAGAGAGGAGAGAGAGAGAGAGAGAGAGAGAGAGAGAGAGAGAGAGAGAAGAGAGAGAGAGAGAGGAGAGAGAGAGAGAGAGAAATAAGAAAGATAAAACGAAATATTTCAACAACACCGAAGATACAACCCTCCCCAAGCCTCCACCTCAAGAAGAAACAAGGCAAACAAAATAAATTAATAAAAAAAAAAATTTCTCAACACAACCACATTACCTCCGTGCCCATAAACAATGGCTCAAGTTTAACTCTAACGGAAGTTTTAAACAAAAATGCCAATATGCTATAATGTTGGCCTACACAGAAGAAGACAGTAAACCGATTTAAGCTAGAATCTCGGATACTCAGCGATGTCTATGGCATAGATAAGAAGCCGCGCTTAGCATAGTAAGAGCAACGGTGTGCAGGGGAATAAATGTTAGTTCGTGCGTGCAATTGCGTAATTAATGCGAGACATTTTATAATACTTTAATGCAATAGGACGACCATTGAGGCCTTGCAGATGATTGGCGACTATCGTAGTAGAGGAGCAGTTACGGACGCAGTGGGCGGAGGGGTGTGTACAGGGAAGGCGAATTTGTAGAGTGGATATCTTGGAAGAAGGTTCTAAAATTAGAGTGAGGGAGACTGGGGGGAAGTTAGGGGGGAGATGTGGGGGTGATGGGGAAGAGAAGGGGGTAGAGTGTGGAGTATGAGTAGTATGGAGGGGGATGGCGGAATAGGAGTACTTGATAGTTATTGGGGGTGCCGGTAGAGGGGTGAAGGTGGAGGGGGAGGGAGTGGTGGGGGAGAGAGGTATGGGTGGGTAGGGGGAGAGAGGGGGAGAGGGGGAGGAGAGAAGGGGAGAGAGGAGAGAAGGGGAAAAGGGAGATGTAGAGATGTAGATTGAGGAGTGTGGAGAGGATTGGCATAGGAGAGAGAGGGGGGGATTGTCTATGGGAGAGAGGAGAGGCGGGAGGTGATGAGGAGAGAGGAGAAGGAAGAGAAGGTGTAGATGAGAGAGGATAGAGTATATGCTAGAGATGATGTAGAGATTTGGAGAGAGGATGAGTTCAGGCACGAGGTTAGAGAGGAGGAGCAATAGAGTGTGAGTAGAGACGGTTCATGTAGGAATTCAGGCTGAATTAAAATATATATTACTAATAATTACCGTGAAAAACTTAGCTAAATGGACAACAATTCTGTGGTTTTTGTTTTTTTGTTTGTTTGTTTTCATGTGTGTTGTTTAAGAATGGGAATAATAAGTAAGATATAGATCGTGATGGGTGAAACGTTGATGGTCTGGGATAGAGGAGAAAATATGTTAGTTTGCGGCAATTTACAGAAAATCTTAATGGATCGAAATGTTTCATTAATTTAATTGTTTGCTATATTTTAGAAACTTAGGTAATGTTGCCTAGATCTTTTATCTAGACTGAAGAGACAAGAGTGCATAAAGGCAGGTATATTATATATAACAAATACATATTTATCGTAAAATTACACAATACACTTATTGTTTATATAGGAATTATCATTATGCACATTACACACGGTTGCTCTTACACTCATAGACACACGCATATTAGTTATATTAATTCATTTAATATATATATTATTATATATATATTAATATATATTGGAAGACATATATTATATATTGTTGTTATAAATATTTATAATAAAATTATGAATTGATTGACTGTGTGGAGTATGAGAATGAGAGATGGATGAGAGAAGAGAGAGAGAGAGAAAAATCTTTGGTATCGATAATGGTAGTAATGCGAATCATGTTTCAGATGGTTGTATTATTGTAATGAATTCGGGTGACATTCTTTTAATTAGTCGCTTGAGTGGAGATACAGATTATAAGTTGAAGATTATAAAGGCGTAAGGAAAGCTTTTGGGTGTCTGTGTGTCGTCCTGTTGTTAGGCCTAAATGAGCTGTTAAGGACTCGGACTGAAAAGACGGTGGATAGAGAAAAATGCTGTCTCACAACATCTAACCTCATCTATAAGTGGTGGGCTTGGTCATGGATGGAGTAGAGAGACCTCGGGGAGTTTTTTATCACATAGTAGAAAGTGTAGTAAAGGAAGAGGACGCGAAATTGCTTCAGAGTTGATTGGAAGCCTAGGATTGAGTTTAGAACTAGCGAGAGGAGTAGGAGTGTTAAAAGGAGAAGGAGTAGAGTAGGTTGGAACATGTGTGAATGGAAGATGGAAGGAGGGTGAAGAGGAGTGAGAGAGTGAAAGGAGGAGAGAGGTGAAAGGAGGTGAGGAGGTGAAGAGGGGAGGAGGGGTGAAGAGAGGAGAGAGGTGAAGAGGGAGAGAGGTTAGAAGTAGGGCATGGGGGAGGGAGGGGGAAAGAAGGGAAGGGAGTAGGTGGTAGGGTATGAGTTAGTAGTGGCGTTGTAGGAGGATGGTGTGTGGTGAGGGGAGGAGAGAGAGGAGAGAGGAGAGGAGCAGGAGAGGAGAAGGAGAGGAGAAGGAGGGTGTGGAGGAGTAGGAGTGAGGAGAGTGGAGAGTGATGAGGGTGTGGAGGAGAGGAGAGGAGAAGGAGAGGAGAGGAGAGGGAGAGGAGAGGAGAAGGAGAAGGATGGGGTGGAGGGAGGGTTGGAGGAGAGGCGAGAGAGAGAGGAGAGAGGAAGACATGGAGAGGAGAGGAGGGAGGAGAGAGGGTTGAGAGGAGAGGGAAGAGGGGGAGGAGAGGAGAGGGGAGCTGTGGGGAGAGGTGGGAGAGGAGATGGAAGGGAGAGGGAGGACGGAGAGGAGAGGAGCTGAGAGGAGAGGAGGGATGAGGGACGGGGAAAGGAGGAAGGGGGAGAGGAGGGGATAAGGGGGAGGGAGAGGAGGAGAGAGGAGAGAGGCGGAAGGGGAGGGAGGAATGGGAAGGGGGGAGGCGGGGAGGAAAGAGGCGAGGGGGGGGTGAAGGGGGAAGGGGAGGGAGGGGAGAAGAGGAAAAAGGAAAAGAAGTGAGAGAAGAGGAAAAGAGAAGAGAGAGAGCTCTTCGGTCTCCTCTCTCCCTCTCACTCACTCTTCCTCTTCTCTCTCTCTCTCTCTCTCTCTCTTCTCCTCCCGCTCCCTCCCCCCACCCCCCACCCCTCTCTCTCTCCTCCTCCCCCCCTCTCTTTCCCTCTCCATGCCCAGCTTTCCTTCAGCTGAGCGTATCTTATAAGCCTAATCCTCACAGCGCAAGAATATTACATGAACAAACTCCTAGAATATCCAAACAGCCAAGCAGACCAAGATTACTTTTTAATTTCCCCCGACGGAGGAGGAGAAAACTTGGGAATTACTTTTTTGAGGGGGAGGAGGGGGGGTGACCTCAAGGTCTACCTCCAAAAGCTGTCCACGCGCTGTAAAATTTGTTATTGCTGTTTTTGTTGTTTTTTTTTGTTTGTTTATTTTTATGTACACGATAGAACATATATAAGCAATCATGTGACGATATAAGTAAATGTATAAGTATTTCATCAAAAGTTATCACTACTTCCCCGATAGCATATAAATAGGTAATAATGTAACGATCTATGTAAAGGTATAAACATTACTTTTAAAACATCCACTACTTCCCCGATACCACATAAATCTGTAACTATATAAGGATATAAGTAAATATACAATATCATCATCATCTGTTCAGAGGTGATTCAACAAGATAAAAAATTGCTTCAAAATAATCATACTTCTTACAAGTAACGAAACAAATTTAATCCTTACCATTCTATATTCTCGAAAAACACGTCCTTCGCGCCGATCAAAATCCTCATATTTTGTCTTGTTTTTGTCCTTTTATTTTCCGAAGATTCAATTCTAAAGGAACAGTCTAAACCCGCCTACTTCATTCTCCCACTTCGGCGGTCTCAACTTCTGAAACTATTTGCACTGTACCTTCACGTACGATAAAAGCGCCATGGCTTTGTCATTTTTCTATTTTCCAAACGCACTTCAAAATAACGTTAAGATGCAATCAACGGCTCGCGAATCACGCCATGGCAGGCACGGACCCCATTTTCACACTGAACACCTTCAAAACACAAACAAAAGGGGGTTTGGATTCGCCAGGAGTGAGCTTCGCAACCCTGTTCGAACCGCAGGCGCAAAAGGCCACACGAACCCGCCTCTCTACGAAGACTGTAGCGTACTGGTGGTAAATTTGGGTGTGACGAATAAGCCATTCATAGATAAAGTTAAAGGTTCTGATAAGATGGCTTGGGGGCCCCTTAAACGTTATCAACAGCGCGGTTTATTTCACAGTGATTCGGTGTCATTTCACAATTGCTTCGACCGAACGAGCGCCTCCTCGCGGGTCAACTGTCGGTCTTGTTTCCGCACAACAAACCCTCGCCCAAGAATAATTCCTTATTCCCACAAAAACACGAAGGGTTCAGAAGTGTTCCCCACTAATCTAACAACGTATAGATAGCAACATACAGACGCCACGCTCAAAAACCCAAACAATGATTATTGTATTTCCACGTGGGAGCAAAAAAAAAAAAAAAAAATATAGATATAGTTATAGATATCATTCGATAACTTCGCATTTGCTGTCTTGAAAAAAATTACTGCGTCTTTTATCGAACCGTCCACATCATAAGTACTCAACAATGCCTTCATTTGGTCTATTTCCTTCTTGCTTTTTTTAAGTTATCAGTGAGTTAATTCTCTCCGCTTTATTAAATAACATCCACTTGCATCCGAATCATCAGTAACTCAGTGTTGCCGCTTAGGTGAGTCGCCGCGATCTATGACCATAGGCCTATAACCATCAATCGGTAAGCACTGATATATCAAACAGTCATCAATAAGTTCCCAGTCTTATTTTACAGGTACGACCCAGCTGATTGCAGTGGGTCCGTACTCAACCCAATTATGAGTCACTTTTCAGCCCATGGGAACGTGTTGAATCATTTTCTCTCCCACCAATGCTATCATCAGTGGCGTAACAGTCAGACTCAGGTGAGGAATTTGAGGTATTTTCTTACACAGGAATTACCCAATAACGGTAATAGCTTGTTGAAGGTGCCATGCTGTTCATCGTTATCAGAAGTTACTATCTTCGGGAGTGTTATCATCATTCATGGTACGGCCGTTATAGCTATCACCATTACTGTCATTGCCATAATTACCGATCTTTCTTGTATATAAAAAGATTCCTATTGGCAGTAGCATCTGTACTAATGTTATGATAATGCCTACAATATATTGCTAATAGGAAAACTGAAATATACAATACTGTCAACAGAATAAAGATATAATAATAATCATTATCATTACGTTCAATTCATTTTGTTCTCAGAATATAACTTCCATCATTGTACTTTTTACAAACCACAATCATCATAATTATTCCACTGATATATATAATTTTTATACCATTTATGACCCCTGCTATCGAGACTGCTGTGATGATTTAACCGACAAAACATCCTGTGAATTATTGCCACTGTTGACATCACCACAAACCACTAAGAAGCTTGATAACAAAGGTATTCCAACAACCTCCATGTATTTTTCCTTATCTATATCTTCTCGGCAAAGAATTTCTGTGACCAATACTCTCTGGAATGTTCTTGTCTGGGGGGGGGGGGTTATTGAGTTGGAGTACTTCTTCCTTTTCTTCTTTTTCTTTTTTCTTCTTTTTCTATTTCTTCTTCCTCCTCCTCCTCTTCTTCCTCCTCCTCACCTTCGACTTCTTCTTTCCTCTTTTCCTTCTTCTTTTCTCTCCTTCTCCTCCTCCTCCCTCCTCCCTCCTCCTCCTCCCTTCTCCCGCGCGCGTGTCCGTATACGTGAGCATACGTATCCCCCCCCCCCCACCCCCCCGCGTGAGAGCTGTGTTCAAAGGAGCCCACACTCTCCGATGAACTGACCTCTGCCTACGTCAGCGAGACCTTGCGTTCTGTTGACCTAGCATTTTCCCGACCTAATCCTCTGAAACCTTTGCGACTCAACTGTAAGGAGATGAAAAGAGACTGCAAAATGTCTCTACACGCACACACACACGCACACACACGCACACACACACACACACACACACACACACACACCACACACACACACACACACACACACACACACACACACGCAGCACACACACACGCACGCACGCACGCACGCACGCACGCACACACACACACACACACACACACACACACACACACACACACACACACATACACACACACACCACACACACACACACACACCACACAAGCGCAGTTAGATGTATTGTACATATACACATATGTACGTTATATATTTACTCCTACAGTGCCAGTTAATATACCAAATTCATATGCAAATCTGCCGGCCCAAAAAAGTTTTTACAATTATCCTCAGGCCAGAAAGCAGAGCAGCAGCGAGAGAATGAGACGGCGAGCGGCGAAGAGAGAGAGAGACAGTGTGAGAGTCAGCCAGACATGAGACAGAGACAGGAGCAGGAGAGAGAGCAGAGAGAGGACGAGTCGAGAGGGCTCGCGAGGAAGTGTCCTACGACCATGAGAGATGGAGAGTGAAAGTGAGAGAGAGAGCAGGAGCAGAGATTGGAGAGAGACAGGCGTGGGGGAGGGGATGAGACACGAGCATCGATTGAGGAGGACGAGAGCCAGGGAGACTTGCCGGAGGGTATGATAGAACGGAAGGTTCACTAGAAGGGAGATGTGGGGGCGAGAGAGGAGAGAGAGAGAGAAGACAGAAAGGACGAGAGCGAGAGAGAGCAAGATAGAGAGAGAGAGAGAGATGAAGTAGGAGAGTTGAGAGAGGAGAAGAAGGAAGGAGCGAGAGGGGGAGCGAGAGAGGAGGGAGGACGAACCTACGTTACGATGACGATCTCTCTAGTGATCTCTGTGACTGATAGATGGCAGCGGCAGAGGACCCACGAGAGATCGATATGCAAGAGAAGAACGAGACACGAAGGAAGATCAACGAGCACGGACCCCCGGCGTAGATGGAAACCAATATCCAACGACGGCAGTGGAAGGACAGAAAGAGAGAGTACTCGAATACGAACAGACTGACCCTGACAAAGGTGACTAGTCGGGATATCACTAAGAGGAACTGCACCCTAGATCGCCCGCGAAGCAACTAAACATCTAAGCTACACAGGAGTACTCGGCTCAATGACCATAACCCCTCACTAGCTCCGATCACGCACTGAATCTCCTCCAAGAAAATAGTTATATTCGCGTCTTTCTCCCGCGCCAGAGCCACTTGACTCTAGTTGACAGAGGGCTCATATTACGTTCGAATCTGCTCGAGCAACCTCTTGTCTCCAACAAACTCCTCCATAGCGTTGCTGCCGTCTAGTGATCGCACTGCATCGTGTGTCCTATACGAGGACCCTATGGATTCTCATTCACATGACAGTCTTCTCAGCGACACAACACATTAATCCCTGACGATAAATCTCTAGGCCGCATAGTCATATTCCACGCTCTTCCATACTCGTGCGTCTGGCTCTGGGTCGACTATATATCACGTATCTGTCTTCTCAGGCGATTCTTAATCATTACAAATAGCTCCAATCCACCCCTTTCTTCCGTTTCCATTAGATCCACTCTGATCCTCACTACCCTCGCTTCGTCCTATCACGAAGTGCGCACGTTATCAGACCTCTATGCCTAGTCGCCTGGCCACATATCCAGCCCCGCCTTCCTCATCCTTGCCTCACCTGCGAATTCCGATGCTCAAGATCTTTGTGCTTACTTCATCTATTATCCTGCAACTTCAACAACACATAGATCAGTCTAGTCGCCGTACCAATTCTATTCCAGTCACACTCAATGGCCCAAATCTCTTAGTATACCTCTCATTCACCATCACTAACCTACTCGCTCGAGCACACATCAACGTGATCCGATCTCCAAGCCTCACAAAAGCGCTATAGGCGCATGCACTTCTGTATCCTCAGAGTCACTAAAACTATACATTATAAAATTCACATGTGTTTCGCAATCATATATAGTGCGCATGTCTCATACGACCAGATCTCGCTAGTTCTCGCCTAGAATACGCATTCGTCCTGCAATGACTCAGTTACCTCAGCTCTCCATTAACTATGGATGATGGCTACTTCGCAGCCATGCGCGACGACGCTGCCAGCAAAGTAGACGGTATTAGCAACAGTTCGCAATAACACAAGGACCGGCACCAGCCCTCCAACTCGGCTACTAGCTGCGAAGATCCTACCTTTGAGACGACCCCTCACATACGATGCGCGCTGAGAAGGAGAGATGGTGAGAGAGAGAGAGTAGGGCAGCAGAGGACAGATGAGCCAGAGTCTATCTGAGAGTGAGGAGTTGAGATGGAGCTCTTGCAGCACCGCAACCTCAAGTTGGACGTTGATCGGGATGAAGTGTGAGAGAAGGGAACGGAGAGAAGAGGAGAGGAGAGAGAAGAGAGAGAGGGATGGGAGAGGTCGAGCTACGGCTGGGAGTGCCAGCAATGAGGCAGACGATGAGAGAGTGCAGTAGAAAGAGCAGGTGTGGAGTGAAGAGTCTGCCGTGCAGAGCAGGGATAGTAGTCGTAACGGCCCAGAACGAGGGAGGAGAGCGTCGGCAGGCAGGCGAGCCATGCTAGGAAGAAGGAATTGGACAGGCTAGGAGTCCCCGAGCAGTAGAGGCAAGAGGGCGTCTACGAGGTACTCCGTGACACCCAGGTAGAGTCTCAGAGAGACCCACACGTGTGTGCTGCTTGGGGAGTTAATGTCGGGAAGGACGCCCGAGGAGCAGTCGACGAGCCTTCATACACGTGACGGAGATCAATGCGCGGTGAGACCGTGCGAAGGTATGCAATGAGACGAAACTAAAACCGATCTGGAGGACGCTGACTCGCAGGATGGAGGCGACGAGTGGAAGAGCGACAGAGGAAATGAGAAGAGAGAGAGGTGGAGGAGAAAGCCGTGCATCAGCGAGTGAGAGTGAAAGAGAGACGCAGAGACCGGATGATGGCGGAGATCCATAATGGAGCAGAGGACTGAAAACATGTACAGCGAAAGCTTAGTGATTAACCTTGACAGGATTGCACCCACGTGCTCGTATGCGCGGGCAGAACCCTTCGCTCCACCGTCCCCCCACCCAGACAGAGCCCCTATGCGACGACAATGACATCCCGATATCCAATGCTTCAACGCTACGCTCACTTCTCCTCGGGATTATGCACGTCTGAGCGCCCCATCGAGAGACGATAGAATGAAGCAACCACAGTCCTCAAGCACACGACCAACCAAGCACGATATCAACCTGTGTCAAGCGGATCTCCCCCATTTACGAGCACGCGAAATCCACATGTCCTTTCCGTCTGAGGCTGGAGAGGAGAAGGAGATGGGAAGGAGGAAGAGAGCAGGAAAAGACTCAGTCAGTGGGAGGTGTGGAGGACGGAGAGTCAGAGTGAGCAGATGCCAGCAGAGAGACGAGATGATGCAGGATGTTGACGACGATGCGCACGAGAAGAAGAATAGAGAGAGAGAGAGCCAGCTGCAATAGAGAGAGAGAGAGCAGAGAGCAGAGAGGACGACGCAGAGAGTCTGTGATGAGATAAGAGAGAGAGCAGAGAGAGACTGAGAGATTATTCGATGCAGAGAGAGAGAGCAGCGAGGCCACATTTCCAGCACAACGACCGTTCCCTGATTTAGCACTAAAATTGGCGACCAGTGGAAGGTGCTTATATTGTGAACCATTTTCCTTTCTTTATCTACACTTGCTTAATTTAGCCCTTCCCTTTCCTTTTTTTTCCCTTTTTTCATTTGTATATTTTCGTCCATTAGTCGTCCGCCGTTTTCTTCTTTCTCTCTCTCTCTTCACTTCCTCTTTTCCTCCCCTCTTCACTTCCTCTTTTCCTCCCTCTTCGTTTCTTTACTCTTTCTTTCCACCTCTCTTCCCTCCTCCCCTCTTACCTTCCTCCTCTCCCTCCCTCTTTCCCTCTTCCTCTACCTCTTCCTCTCTCTCTATTCCTCTCTCTTCCCTCTCTCCCTCTTCCCTTCTTCTCTTCCTCTTCCCTCTTCTCTTCTTACCTCTTCTCTTCCTTCCCTCTCCCTCCGTAAGATCGCGCGCCTTCATTTAGGCGACCGGATTTCGTCTCTCGCCATTTAATACGATAATCTCCCACTTGACATCCGAAATCCAGCCGTTTCTGTGTCCCTTACTCCCTCCCCCCCCCCCCCCGTCCAGTATTTTTTTTTCTTTTTTTTCTTGTTCTTTTTTTTCGAGATCTAGTAGCATATAGTTGACGCGCATATTATCCTGCAATGCGAAGAGGAAGGAAAGCGGGGAGGAGAGCTGAAGGGAGGAGCCGCAGGCAGGAGCGAGGGAGAGAGCGTATAAAGGAGGCGAGAGCAGGCAGAGAGGGCAGGAGGGGGGCCAGGAGGCGTATGGAGGGGGGGAGGGCGAGGAGGTACGGGAGGCGGGGCGTGAAGCCGAGCGCGGAGGAGCGACGGCGATGGATGGAGGAGTGTAGGAGAGAAGAGCGGCAGGGAGAGCGCGAGAGACGGAGAAGTAAGAAGAGAAGAAGAAGAAGAAGAAGGAGAAGACGGAAGCTGAGAGCAGAAGCGAGACTAAGAGTAGTAAGGCGAAATTGCGGAAAGAAAGCGAAATATATAGAGAGCAAAGAGGACAGGTAAGAGAAGATCAAAAAAAGCCATTATAACACGACCGCTGCCTATTAGCACGATAATAGAATATAACATTTAGGCGACTATTTACAGAAAATACACCAAGAAAGAAAAAACGGAAAAACAAGAAAAAAAAAAAAACAGGCCAGCGGATATATACATGCATCCAAGCACAACACGCATGCACGAAAAGGCTTGAGTATAATGTGCATAAAATATTAATGCGCAAAAATATTTACACGCATAAGTTGGGGACCGTCCTTCCTCTGCCCGTAACTAACATTCGTTTGCATGACAAAAGGACGGAGAAAGAACACGAGAGAGCAGAGAGACAGAAAAGTAAGTAAAGAAATAGCGCAGAGAAGAGCAGAGAGAGCAGAGATACGAGAGAGAGGAGAGAGAGAGAGAGAGACGAGAGAGAGAGAGAGAGAGAGAGAGAGAGAGGAGAGCAGAGAGAGACGGAGAAGAGGAGAAGGCAGATACAGCAGAGAGAGATACATGCATGCATGCATACATACAACATACATACACACACACACACACAGCGAGATGAGAGAGAGATAGAATGAAAGAGAGAGCGAAAAAAACAGCCAGAGAGATAGAATCACAAGATTACACACCAAAAATCCGCCTTTTGAACACAGAATGGAAAATAAAAGAAAAATAGCCATAGGAGAGACAGGTCGGAGCGGAGGGAGGAGGGGGGGATGCCCAGTCGCTTATCACCCCCCCCCACCCTCCTTCCCCCCCTTCCCCTTCCCCTCGCCGTCTACAAGCACCTTGCCTTAAATTCCGTAATAGCGAGGGAAATTATTTGCTCTTGGTCGTAAGGAATGCACGTTAAAAACGGTCCGGGATTAATTGTAAGAACGAAAATAAAAAATCGACGATAATTAAAAAAGTGAAAGAGAAAGCGAGGAAATGCGCCGATTGCGCGAGAGAGCCTGAGAGCCAGAGGACCAGAAAGAGAGGGTAAACACACACACACAGCACACACACACAGCAGGAAACAGACACACACACTATACACAGGACACACACACTACGCACTCACAAGTCCCTTCTTCCCAATGTCCTGAAAACTGCTCTCAAATGCTTGCAGAAAGTTACCCAGCGCGAGACGGAGCGGACGAGGGAGATGGAGAGAGAGGAAGCAGAGCTATTGAGCCAGAGAATAGAGATGCACGCACGAGAGATTAAAGAGAGAGAGCAGAGAGAAGATGAGACGAAGAGAGAGAGAGAGAGAGAATCTGAAGAGAAGACAGGAGAAGAGAAAGAGAGTAGAGAGAGAGCAGACGACCCTGCAGAGAGAGAGAGACTCGAGATCGAGAAGAGAGAGAGAGAGAGAGACAGACAGACAGACGACAGACAGATAATAAGAGAGACAGAGAGAGTGGGAGGCCGAGGGGGGGATTAGAGAGAGAAAAAGAGACGAAGAGAGAGAGAGCAAACAGACAGACAGCCAAAGCGACAAAAGAAAACGAGAATCAGAAACGAAAAACACACCCCCACCCCAAACACACAGACAGACGCTAAAGAAGAAGCAGCCAAAGGGGACACTGACGAAGAGGAAACGCGTGGCATAAAACACCAAGGAAAAGTGGCAGGAGAAGAGCGCAGACCGGCCCATTCGTCAGTCTGAATTATGAAAAGTCGGAAATTCATATGCAGCGCCGGCATCCCCAAGAGGCGGAGGGAGGAGAGTGGTGGGAGGAGGAGCTGGGGTTGTGGGGATGATGGTGTGGAGGGAGGGAGCTGGGGTTGGAGGGAGGAGGAGCTGGCGGTTGGTGGGGGGAGTGATGGTGGTGGAGGGAGGAGGCTGGGTGGATGGAGAGTCGAGCTGGGGTGTGGGGGAGTGTATGTGGTGGAGAGTGGTGGTGGGGGTGTGGGTGGTGGAGGTGGTGTTGTGTGGGGGAGTGGTGGTGGTGTGGGAGGAGAGATGCTGGGGTGTGGGGAGGAGTGTGTGGTGGGGTGGTGGGAGAGAGAGGCTGGGTAGGTCTGGGAGAGAGGCTGGGGTGGTGAGAGTGGTGGGGAGGGAGGCTGGGCGTGGTGTGTGAAGGACGGGAGCTGGTTGGGAGAAGTGTGGGAGGAGGCTGGGTCGGTGGGAATGGGTAGGTGGGCTGTTGGTGTGGTGGATGGATGGAGGCTGGGAGGTGGTGGGGAGGGAGGGAGGCTGGGGTGGGGAGGAGGTGGGGATGGCTGCGTGGAGGAGGCTTGGGTGGAGGGAGGAGGCTGAGGTTGCGGGGGCTGTTGGTCGGTGCGTGGAAGAGGGAGTTGGGGTGTGGGGAAGTGGTGGTGGGTGGTGGGGGTGATTGTGGTGCGTGGGTGGAGGAAGTGGGGATGCGGGGAGGGTGGGGGTTGGGGGGAGTGGTGCGTGGGGGGAGAGTGGTGGTGGGCGTGTGGGGTGGTGGTGGGTGTGGTTGTGGTGTGGAGTGGTGGTTGTTAGACGGTTGTGGTAGAAGTGGTGGTGTGTTAGTGTGGTTGGTGGTGGTGAGGTGGTGGTGAACGGTGTGGGGTGTGGATGTGGTGTGGTTGTAGGTATGTTTGTGCGTAGAAGGTGAGTGTGGGTGGTGGTTAATGGCGGCTGTGGTAGAAGTGTGGTTAGGTGAAGTGCTGTGGTTGTGGTAGTGGGCGTAGTTAGTGGTAATGGTCGTAGCAGTAGTAGTTAATGGTTGTGGTGACTGGTATATGGTTCTGGTGGTTGTAATAGTGGTGTGGTGGTGGTGCTGGATATTGGAAAGACGGTTGTGGTGGTGTGGAGGTTTTGTGGTGGTTGGGGTGGGGGGGTGACGTGGCAGTGTTGGTGATGATATTAACGCCACGGTCGTGATGAGGGAGATAACGAAGGCGCCAATAACAACCACAACAAAAGAATTACTCCCCTCTATCTCTTTCCTCCATCTCCCCCTTTCATGTCTCTCTCTCTCTCTCTCTCATTCCCCCCTCCGCTACCATTCTTCCATTTCCCCCCCTTTCTCTCTCTCTCTCTCTCTCTCACCCCCTCCTCCTCCCCTTCCCTCTCCCCCTTCCCCCCTCCTTCCCCAGGCTATAAAGTAAGGTCTTAAAATTTCGCTTTTATTACAATGTATCTTTCTTACGTTTTCTATTATCTCTAAAGAACAGTAACCGAAATTATCATATTGATATTTACAACGTATAACAACAGTCTTAGTGTTGTAGCCACTTTAATATTTTTCTAAAAACACCAAAAGCAAGAGAATTAACGACTCGAAAAACCGTCTCAAATATGTATAGTTGTAACAATGATACTAAAAATAACTCTTTATTTTAGCGTTACATGCATTTCTGCTATTAATATCAAATGACAAAAGAAAGAAAAAAGACAAAAAACATGGTCGATTAAAAATATATATATACTGAGCATTATGGTAAAAAAAAGAAAACATGAACATTTGGATAATCTAAGCAGTCTGTTTTTATACATACATATATGCATACGTTCTCTCTCTCGTTTTTGTTTCTCTCTCTCTCTCTCACTTTTTCACTTTGTCTCTTTCTCTCCCTTTTTCTCCTTTTTCTCTTTTTCTCTTCTCTTTCTCTTTTTCTCTTCTCTTTTTCTTCTCTTTCTCTTCCTCTTTTCTCTTCTCTTTCTCTTTTTCTTCTCTTTCTCTCTCTCTTTCCTCTCTTCTCTCTCTTATCAAAACCAACCAAATAAATAAACAGTGCTAAAAAAAAACCGAAACGCAATGCACAGGACACATGCAAATGCCATCAGCCATTCTCGGCGCACAATCCCGAGCTTAAACGAGCAGACAAGAGGCGGGAAATTAATGTAATCGCTAAATATCGTTGCTTCGGCGAATTCGCGAAAATACGAGCATCTTTTGCTGACAATCTGCCTGGTTGGGGGGTGGGGAGGAGAAGGGAAGGGATGGAGGAGGGGTAGGTAGGAGGGAGGGTGGAGGAGGGAGGGAGGAGAAAAGGAAGGGAGGGAAGGGGAGGGAGGAGGAGGGAGGAGGGTAAGAGGGAGGGAAGGAGGGAAGAGGGAGGGTAAGGGAGGAGAGAAGAAGGGAGTGGAGGGTAAGGGGAAGGGAGTGGAGGGTATAAGGGGGTTGGAAGAAGGGCGGGGAGGGTCTGGAGCGAAAGTAGGGAGAAGGTCTGGCGAGGAAGGGAGAGAGAGAGGTTGAGTACGGGGGGGGGGATGCGAGGAAGGAGAGGCAGCGAAAGGTTGACAAAGAGGGGAGGGGGGAAGGCCTAGGAAGGAGGATGGGGAGGCGTAGGCATAGAAAAGACCTGAGAAGGGAGGGAGAGAGGGAGGGGAATGACAAGGGAGGGAGAGAGGGGAAGTAACTGCGAAGGAAAAGGAGGAATGATCTGAAAGGGAGGGGAGGAGGTCTGGAAAGGAGGGGGGGGGGGGAAGACCGAAGAGAAAGGGGAGAAGGGGGGGGGGTGCAGGGAAAGGCATCAAAACACACCACAATTGTAAACAGATACGAAAGCTTTAAAAAAAAAAAAATCCAATACTTCGACAGCCAGCGAATACACTAAATCCAGATAAAAAAAAATAATCAAGAAATAGAGAAAACATGAAAAGGCAAATAAGGATAACGAAGGGAATGGAACGAGGAAGAAGGAGAAGCAGCGGAATAGAGGAGAGGTAGGGGAGAGGAGGAGAGTGCCGCCGCGAGATCTTGGCACAGTGCCGACCTCCCTCTTCCTCTTTAAGGTCCGTTTTCTGTGGAGGCCAGTGTTGCCAATCCGCGGCCGGCGTGGCACCCGTGCACGCAAACAATACTTGTGTTTCCTCTCTGTGTCTCTGGCTCTGTTTCTGTCTGTCTCTCCTTCTGTCTGTCTGCGTTTGTCTCTGTTTCTGTTTTTGTCTGTTTCTGTCTCTCTCTCTCTTTCTCACACACACTCACGCTCTCTCTCTTCTTATACACACTCACGCTCTCTCTCTCTCTCTCTCTTTCTCAGGCTCTCTCTCTCTCTCTTTCACACACACACACACACACACACACACACACACACACACACACACACACACACACACACACACACACACACACACACACACACACACACACACACACACACACACACACGTGGACGATGGAATTCACATTAACGACCGGCGAATAAACATGATCACCAACGACCAAATAATAAAGATAAAATCCATGCAAAATGAAATAAATGGAGCGTAATGTCAATTTGCAGCAACCATGGATGCCATTCCCTGCTCCCTTTTTTTTCTGTTTTCTTCGCTTTTTTATTATTATCATTATTATCATAATTATTGTTGTTATTGCTTTTTATTAGTATTAGTATTACTATTACTATTATCATTATTGTTATCATTCTATCATCATTATTATTATCATTAGTATAATTACTATTATACATTGCATGAAAATATAAGATACTTCTTATTCTTCTCATTATTACTATCATATCTATTATCATCATTATCATTATTATTCATCGTCCTCTTCCTCTTCGTCTTCCTCTTCCTACTTCTACTCCTCCTCCTCTTTTCCCTGTTCCTCCGCCTTCTATTCCTCTCTCTGCTCCTGTTTCTCCTACTCTTCTTCTTCTTCCTTCTCCCTTCCTATTCTTCCTCTCCCTTTTCCTACAACTACTCCCTTTTTCCCTCCTCCTATTCCCTTTCTCCCTCCTCCTCCTCCTCTTCCTATTCCTTTTCTCCCTCCTCCTATTTCCCCTCTCCCCTTCTATTCCCTTTCTCCCTCCTCCTCCTCCTAATCCCCCTCTCCCTCCTCTTACTCCACTCTGTCCTTTCTTCCTCCTTCCACTCCTCCTATCCCCCCTCTCCCTTCTCCTATTCCCTCCCTCGTCCTCCTCCTATCCTCTCCCCTTTTCTCCCTCCTCCTATCCCCCTCTCCCCCTTCTCCTACCCCCCCCCTCCCTGGACTCGTAACTGCCAGCCTCTTGTTCTTAATCACGCTGTTCCCTCCGTTATCACCTCCTCCATATTCTCTTCTTTATGCTTCGGCCATTACTTATTTCTTTCCGTTTCAACCTTTCCTTCTCTGATTTCTTTTCTTTACTTCCTTCCTCTTCTTCCATTTCTTTTTCTTTTTTTCTTTTTTTCGTCATTTTTTCCAATTTTCCTTTTCTTTAGTATTATTATATTCTTGCTCTTCTCCTTTTTTTTCCTTGTTCTTCTCGTCTACTTCCTTTTCTTCTTACCCCTTCTCCTTCTTTCTCTTCTTCTTTCCCCTTCTCCCCTTTCTCTTCTTATTTCCCCCTTCTCCTCGTCTACTTCTTTCTCTTCATCTTTCTCCTCGTCTATTTCTTTCTCTTCGTTTTACCCTCTTTCCCCCTTCTCCTTTCTCCTCGTCTACTTCTTTCTCTTCTTCTCTCCCCCTTCTCCTCGTCTACTTCTTCCCCCCTCTTCTTTTCCCCTCATCCTTCTCCCCCAAAAAATATCCTAATGTATAGTGTCTCTCGCATTCCAAATGATTCCAGAAAATTCCACGGGTGTTTTTGATGGTTCCAGTTGATTCCAGAAACCTTTCCATGCGTGGTTCTCAAAGATTCAAGTTGATTCCAGAAACCTTACACAGGTGTTTTCGATGATTCCAGAAAACCTTCCATGCGTAGTTGATTCCAGCTTCTTTCCTTTCCAGTCGATTCCAGAAAACCTTCCAGCGTGGTTATTAATGATTCCAGAAACCCTACCACGCGTGGTTCTCAAAGATTCCAGTTGATTCCAGAAAACCCAGCGTGGTTAGTAATGATTCCAGTTGATTCCAGAAACCCTACCACGCGTGTTTTCGACGATTCCAGTTGATTCCAGAAATCCTTCTACGCGTGGTTCTCAAAGATTCCAGTTGATTCCGGAAACCTTTCCACGTGTAGTTCTCGACGATTCCAGTTAATTCCAGAAACCCTCATACCGATGCCAGTGGTTCTCAAAGATTCCAGTTAATTCCAGGTTCTCAAAGATTCCAATTCCAGAAAACTGTGGTTCTCAAAAGATTCCACACATGGGATTTAATTCCAGAAAATACTCAAAGATTCCATTCCACCCTTCCACACATGGTTCTCAAAGATTCCAGTTGATTCCAGAAACCATTCCCATTCCGCGGGTAGGCTCAAGTTCATCGACTCAGCAGAGCGGTGGAACATTATTCCAAAAGCAAACAGAAAAATAATAAAGTGAAAAACAGTGTGTTGCTCGTGAGATTGCATGAGGAAGGAATGGAGGGAAAGTAGGAGGAAGGAAGGAAGTGGGAGGAGGAGGAGGAGAAGGAGGAGAAAGATGGTAATGATGATGATAATGATGATGATTGATGATGATGAGGAGGAGGAGGAGGAGGAGGGAGGTAGTGGTGGAGGAGAAGGGAGGGAATTAAAGAAGAGATGATGAAAATGAAGAATAAAATAAGGAAGTGGAAGAGGAGAGAAGAAGGAATTAAAGTAGATGATGAAGATAAAGAAAAATCGAGAAGGAGGTGGAAGAGGAGGAGAAGAAGG
>NW_020870421.1:379003-386503 GCF_003789085.1 Penaeus vannamei | reverse complement strand
CAAATTTACTAACTTTTCGAATTTTCGTGTTTATTTTTGCTTTCCTTTTATTTCTCTGTCTTTTATTACGTTTATTCCTACTTCCTCTGTTTCATGATCTATTTTATCTCGAGTTTTCATGTTTATCTTCGCTTTCTTTTATTTCCCCGGATTCCTTTTATCCCTCTGTTCCGTTCCCCTTTCTTATCTCTGTCGCTATCTATCTCTCGTATCTTTCGCTTTCCACTAATTCTCCCTTTATCTACCACTTCCCACATTCATTTTCTGTTCCCTCTTCCCTCTTCGCCCCAAATGTCGACCCCGTCACATTTCCTTCCTTTATCACACTCCCCCCTCTTCCATTCTCCGTCCCTCTGCTCCCTCTCCCCTTCCACCCTTCTCCCCCTTCTCTCCTTCCACCCATCCCCTTCTCTCCTTCCACCCTTCTCCCTTCTCTCCTTCCACCCTTCTCTCCTTCCACCCTTTCCCCTTCTCTCCTTCCACCCTTCTCTCCTTCCACCCTTCTCCCTTTTTCTCTTCCTCTTCCCTCTTCCTCCCCTTCGTCTATTAGCCATCATCAACCTCCCTCTTAATCAATCCATTTTCCCCGATCCACGCTCGGATAGGAACGCAACTCGCCGTTCATTTCTGTCCAAGATAAGCTCCCCTTCGGCCGGCCTCCCCTCTCTCTCTCCCCTCTCCCTTCTCCCCTCTTCTTCGCTGGGCGCTGATCTCCTTCGCTCCTTTCGTCTGCGCTCCTGTGCGTTCCTCTCCCGCGTCGTGGGCTCGTTTCGATCGGATCTTTCTTCTCTCCGTCTCTCTCTCTCTCTCTCTTTGTGCTTCCTCTACTCTATCTCTCTGTGCTTCCTCTACTCCGGCTCTATCTCTCTCGTTCTCGCTTCTTTGTCTCTCTGTCCTCTCTCTCTCTCTCTCTATGTATTATCCATCTCCTTTTTTCTCTCTCTTGTGAGTTCATTTTCGATGGTTGTCTGTTTGTTCTTTCATTTTCTTCTCTCTGTCTACTCGTCTGTTTGCTCTCTTTTATATCTGCCCCTCTCTTCCTTTCTTTGCCTTTCTCTCCACATCTTTCCCTCTCTACGTGCATCTGCCTCTCTCTCTCTCTTTCCTCCCCTTTACTCTCTCTTTCTCTTTCCTCCCTTTACTCTCTCTTTCTCTTTCCTCCCTTTACTCTCTTTCTCCCTACATCCCTCTCCCTCCCTTTCCCTCGTAAACTCTTCCCCAAATCTCCCCTCTTTCACCCACCATGAATCTGTCTGTTCGTAAGGGTCCCTCATAGCCCCGCCCCCCGCCCCCCTCTCTCTGTCGGCGCTTCTGTAGGGGGTTCCCCGGATCAGCTGATGAAATATGCTTGTCACAGTCTGCTTGCATATTTTATACTTTATACTATATGTATCCTCCTCTCCTTTAAGGGGCTTAAAGATTTCAATCATCTATTCATTTGTTGTTTATTCATTTACCTATTTTTGGTAGTCTATTTTGGTAGCTTGATTGTTCATTTCGACTTTTTTTGTTTGTATGTATATATATATATATATATTATATATATATATATATATAATATAATATATATATATATATATAAATATATATAAATAATATATATAATATATATATATATATACATATATATATATATATATATATATATTATATAATATATTATCCATATTATCAACAGCAATCTAGCGTCTTTATTCCTCCTAACTTGGTTTCCTTTAAACTTCTAGTGCATAGCAAATCATTATTCTATTTTTAGCAAGAAAGGAATATCTACAATAGCCTTTAATTAGCATACTGGGATTAAGTAAATATGGCCTTGTGAGATCTCAGTAAGAAAGAGTGTCCGAAAGCGATGGAAGGCGACTTCGGTTTAATTTTTTTTTTTTTTTATCTGCATTCGTTTTATATTTTGTTCTTCTATTTGTATTTCCTTTTCTCTGATTTCAACCTTTGAGGATATTATGTTTGTTTTCGTCTTTTATCTCTTTAGCCTTTCATTCTTCATTTTCTAAAAATAAAACTTATCTCCTGTTATTCCTTCCACTCATCCCTCCCCCCATCTCCTGTTATTCCTTCCACTCATCCCTCCCCCCCTCCCCACCTCCTTACCACCCTCCCAAATACCAAATACTAATACCACATCTACCACACAAGCTTTTCTTTCTTTCTTTCTTTCTATTCTTCCCTCCTTCCTTCCTTCTTCCTTACTCCCATAGTCCCCCCCTTCCATCCCCACCCCCACCCCCACCGAGCCCCACCACACACTAACACAATAGCGAATCCGTAACGTCATTACCGTCACTCATACTGCAACCACATAATATGCAAATTTTAACACACGGCCCCATCACAGTCCAAATAGCTAAATTTTCTATCACTCGTGCCACCAAAACACCGACCACAACTATTGCTACTTTAAAGACCATATCTGACTACCATTCTCTCAATTCGTAACCGTAACCGTGAAGAACACTATCAACTACCATCGGAAGTCCACCCACTACACATTCATAACAGCCAAAAAACAAACTACCACAACCACCACAAAAAAGCTACCGCAACCAACATAACCAAAACAACAACGACAAAACTACCACAACCCCCCCCCCCCAAAAAAAAAAAAAAAAAACTACCAACAACCACCATGACCCCCAAAAAATCTACCACAACCCCCCCCTCAAAAAAAAAGAAAAGAAAAAAAAAAAAAAAAAAAAAAAACACAACTACCACCACATCTAACACCCAACCTCTCAAACACCCACCACCCTCTCAGACCCCAACCACAACTACCACACACCTACCACACCACCAAGACAAAGCATCCACCGCAGCTGTCACAATAACGCCGCAAGCAAACCCGCAGCTTCCACCACAGCGCGTAATGAGGTCTGTGGCGGTTGCGGAAGACGACGATATTGGTCTTCGAATATTTTATTGGCTGTAAATGGAAATTTATTGCGTAATGGCCGAGTCCTCCCTTCGCCCGTTTTCTTTTACACTTTTTTTTGTATTTGTGACTTATTTTGCTTTGGGAGGCTACTTTTTTTTTTTTTTTTTTTTTTGGGGGGGGTTGTTTTGTTTTGTTTACTGATTATTATTATTATCATTTTTTATTTGTAAAGGGTTATAGAAGAGGGTTAATAAAAGAGGAGTAAAATCACTACTTGGTAACTTTTGCTGTTTCCTCCGAGATTCTTCTTCGTTTCGGGTTTTGCTCTATTTCTCTTTTCTCTTTTCCTCCTCGTTTCGCTTCTCTCCTCTTCTCCTCGTTCCGCTGCTGTCTTCTCTTCTCTCTTCTGTTTTCACGTCTCCTCGTTTCGCTTCTCTTCTCGCCCCATACGTTCATTTCTATATTTTTCCTCTTCCGCATATTCAAAACAAACTTCTTTACTCCCACCTCTGAGCCTCAACGAGAGCACAGCAAATGTTTATCACACTTTACAAAATCTGGTCACAAGAGGACAGAAAAAAACGGGAGAAAACAACCGTATCCCACCTTTCTAACCCTTACGCCATCCTGCCATAAGGGCGAGATTTTTTATCTACCCCACACAAGCCGACTCGAAACAAGGGGTCTTTATGGTTCTCAGGTTCAGGGGTCGTAAGGGTCATTTTTCCATACGTTTACGAGGTGGATTCAACCCTCGGGTAAATCCTGCTCGTCGGCCCTAGAAAATCGCGATAAAGGAGGAGAGAGAAAACAGTGATAAATATGGGGAAATGAGGAGAGGCAAAAAGAATAAGCTTCAGCGAAAGGAGGAGGAAGAAAAACTAGAAAATAGAGTGGATCGAAGGGCAGACTAAGAGAAATAGGAATTGAAGGGAATTGAAAATAAAAATGAGAAAGGGGAACAGGGGAAAGGAGAAAGATAGAGATGGTAAGAGAAGTGAGAAAGGAAAAACAAGCAAGAAGAGAGAAAGGAGAATAACAGAACGTCAGAAAGGAGGAAGAAAAGAGAAAGAAAAAGGACAAAAAGACAGAAAGAAGGACATGAAGAAGAGAGACAGAGAAATAAAAAAGGAAGAGGAGAAATGAGAGAGAAAGGACGGAGGAAAGTAAATCTAAGAGTATAAAAACAGTAAAAAAAAAGGAAAAAAAAGAAAACGAAAAAACAGAATAGAAAATGAAAAGAAAGAAAAGGAAAAGAATAGAAAAGAAAAAAGAAAGAGAAATAAGAAAAGAAAAGGAAAAGAAAAGAAAGAAAGAATAAATAGAAAAGAAATAAGAAAAGAAAAGGAAAAGAACAGAAAAGACAAAAAAAAAAAAAAAAAAAAAATTGCCGAAACGCATATGATCCAATTAATTCCAGATTCATAACCACATCAGCCGCTTCCGTTAGGCTCGTATCCGTTAGAAAGAGGGTTATAAAAATGCCTTGATAGATATTGCCAGCGATAGACGCGGGGTTGACGACAGCAAATATAACCATTGCTTGCTGATATTCTTTTTTTTTTTCTTTTCTTTTCTTTTTTTTCGTTTTTCCTTTATTTTTTCTTTTATTTGTTTTTTTCGTTTTTTTCTTTCCTTATTTTCTTTTTGTTCTTCATTTTTCTTTTTTTTCTTTTGTTTATTTCTCTCCTGTTTCTCTTTTTATTTTGTTTCTTTTTTCATTTTTTTTTCTTATCTTTTCTTTTCTTTTTTTTTCTTCTTTTCTTTTCTTTTTTACATTATCGGAATTAATTGCATTACATACCGGTTTGATTAACGTTTTGGAATCACGCTCCTGAGATTTTAAAGGATCTTTGGTTAGTTGAAAAGGGAAAGAAGTGTATATTGCCGTTAATAAAACTATTAGCTATGTAAGAGCTATACATACATGCATACACACAGACAGACACACACACACACATGGGGAGGATGAGGGAGGAGAGAGAGAGAGAGAGAGAGAGAGAGAGAGAGAGAGAGAGAGAGAGAGAGAGAGAGAGAGAGAGAGAGAGAGAGAGAGAGAGGAGGGAGAGAGAGAGAGAGAGAGAGAGAGAGAGAGAGAGAGAGAGAGAGAGAGAGAGAGAGAGAGAGAGAGAGAGAGAGAGAGAGAGAGAGAGAGAGAGAGAGAGAGAGAGAGAGAGAGAGAGAGAGAGAGAGAGAGAGAAAGAGAGAGGGGGGGGATAGGAAGAGAAAAAAAATATTTACATATATATATGCATGCGTACGCGTGTGTGTCCGAGTGCATGAGTGCATACATATTTCCCTCAAACACTCTACCTCCACACAAACACTAATTACACCGAAATAGACCAATTATAAGAATGATTATGATGGCTGTAGTGTAGTTGATGGTATGCAAATATTAGTCGTGTAATTAAGCAACTAAATGAAGAATGTCTCACTTTGATTTGCATATCCCAATTACCGCGCTGTGTAGTCCTTCATTAGTGTCATGAATGAAATTTCCTTCCCTCTCATCGCAAAATCTATTCTCAGTGTCCTTAAAATCGCTCATTGAATTTTAGAGTATAAAGATTTAAAAAAAATTATCCGATAAAATCTACGGGTAACCGCCATAACATTTCACTAACGCGCGTGGTGAGAGAAAACTGTAAAATTTATTGAAAGGAGTAACTTGTATAATTCTATTTTTTCTTTTTATTATTTATTTTTTTTTTTTTGTTTGTTTCCCTTTTACTTTCGTTCTTCAACATTGTTAACAGATACTATGGATAACAGAAATATTGATTTGAATATTAATGTCTCACTGCTATTTATCAGGTTTGTCACTGCCATTAGACATGATTTTTTCACTTTTGACACACACACACAAAAAAAAAATAAATAAAAAGTAAAAAATAAATCAATCAATCAATAAAAATAAATACAATAAACAATATCATAATCCATCCATTATCCCGTTTTCATTTTTGCTTAAAGACCATAATCCTGACCCTCTCTTTCATATACACCCAAAGAAAAGAAGAAGGAGAAGAAGAAGAAGAAGAAAATTCATGCCTGTCCAACCTTCTTTTTTTCCCCAATCCAATTTCTTGCTTGACACCTGACACTTGACCCTGACAATCCTCCAAGGAAATCATTCTCTATCACCTGTCCCCTGCATCATCTTCATCTCTCTGTGGCCATCTTTTCTCGTCATCTTTTTATATCATTTATTTATCTATTTATTTGTTTGTTTTTCCTTTTTTATCTTATCTATTTATTTATTTTTTTGTTTTTCTCTTCATTTATTTTGGTTGGTTGTTTATTTTTCTTCTTTTTTTATTTTATCTATTTATTTGTTTGTTTTTCTCTTCTTTTATTTGGGTTGTTTTCTGATTATTTTTTCGCTCTGTGTTTTACTGTATTAATTTATCTTTTCTCTTATCTGTGTTATTATATCTTAATTTTGTTCATATCTCGGTATCATCCATCTCAACTGTAAATTTAACGACTGAATAAATATATCTTTTTTTTTTACTTTTTCAAACTTTGCTGTATCTTTTTCTTCGTAAGTTTGAAGACGATAATCCATTCCAGTTTCTATAAAATAATAAAATAACTATTCCTAATTTAAACATTTAACTTAAACATCTTCATATCCTTTCTTCAAGAAAATAAAATTCCTAATCTGTATATTTCAGTTATATATATATATATATTTATATATATATATTTATACATACATACATATATATATATATATATATATATATATATATATTTGTGTGTGTGTGTGTGTGTGTGTGTGTGTGTGTGTGTGTGTGGTGTATGTGTGTGTGGTTGTGTGGTGTGTGTGTGTGTGTGTGTGTGTGTGTGTGCGTGTGCGTGTTGTGTGTGTGTGTGTGTGTGTGTGTGTGTGTGTGTGTGTGTGTGGTGTGTGTGGTGTTGTGTGTGTGTGTGTGTGTGTGCGTGCGTGTGTGCGATCCACGCACTGCGATCCCACGCCCATCACATAACGATCTCCAACACCACCCTTTCCCCTCTACGCCCACACGCCGCCTAAGGCCACCCCTCACCCACGGCGCTTCCCCTCAGCCACCTTCTCCACTTGCCACGTGAGGGGTCGTAATTATACCCCTCGAATGAGTGTCCCCTCGAGGGTATATGCCATTCCTCCCCCTCACCTACCCCTCCCTTCTTCTCTTCTCCTATTCCCCTCCCCTCCCCTCTTCTCTTCTCCCCTCTCCTCTTCCCCTATTCCCCTCCCTTCCTGCCTCACCTCGTTCCCTCCTCTACCCTCCTCTCTTCCCTCGTTCCCCTCCTCTGCCCTCCCCTCCCTTCTCCTCTTCTCTCCCATCGTTCCCCTTTCTTTCTCTCTCTCTCTTCCCCTCACTTCATCCTTTCTTCTTTACCCTCACACTTCTCATTTTTCCTTCTTATTAATTACGGCGAGAAGTGAGTCACCGGCACTTACCTTTAGAGAGTATGAGGTTAGAAAAGAAAAGAAAAAAAAATCAGATCCAAGTCGATGGCTTTGCATGGGAAACTTATATTGCCTGATAAAAAAGTGTCTGTCTGTTCTGTCTGTGTCTGTCTGTCTCTGTCTCTCCTCTTTCTTTCTCTCTCTCTTT
>NW_020870421.1:369003-374003 GCF_003789085.1 Penaeus vannamei | reverse complement strand
GGTTGATTTTTATTTGGTATGTTGGCGTTTTTTTTGTTTGGTATGTTTGGTGTTGGTGCTTTTTTTTTGTTTGGTATGTCGGTGTTGCTTTTTTGTTTGGTATGTTAGTTTTTTTTTTTTTTTTTTTTTTTTTTTGGGGGGGGTATGTTGGTGTGGATTTTGTTTGGTATGTTGGTGTTGTTTTTGTTTGGTGTGTTGGTGTCTCTCAGTCAGATTCTCTTGTCTATGTTGGTGATGAGGCCTATCCCTCTCGTCTTTTGTTTGGTATGTTGGTTGGTTGTCTTTGTCTGATTATATACCTATGTTGGTGATAATCCTCTTCTTCGTATGAGTATGTTGTCGCTCACTGTTTGTAGCTAATCATAAATTCATGTTGATGGTTTCTCCTCGTCGCTTCGTCTCTGTCAGCTGATGTGATTTGTCTATGTCGGCTTGCTAATTTAAGTTCATTTCCTCTATGTTTTTTTCCTATCTGTGTATGTTGTCACCAGTTTACATCTGATTTTCAATTCATGTTGCTGATTTCGCTTCCTTTTCCCGCATGTGTTATGTTGTCGTCCGTTATCTGTCTGTATCAGATTATCAAATTATGATGCTGATTTCCCCTCCTCTTTCCACATGTGTTATGCTGTCATCCGTTTTCTGTCTATATCAGATTATGTGTTATGTTGTCGTCCGTTATCTGTCTGTATCAGATTATCAAATTATGCTGCTGATGATTTCCCCTCCTCTTTCCACATGTGTTATGCTGTCATCCGTTTTCTGTCTATATCAGATTATGTGTTATGTTGTCGTCCGTTATCTGTCTTTATCCGATAATCTATGTTGCTGGTTTCCCGATTTTCCCCGTCTATGTTGCGGGTGGGATGGCTTGCGAAATTCAGAGGGGAGGGGAAGGGGCCTGAGGGAATCCGCGAAATTGTTTTGATAGACTTTCATAGAGCGAAGGAGTTTTGTTTGATCTGTTGAGCTTTAGACACTCTGGGTGAATAATAAAAAAATAAAACGATATTTCCTTTTGTTGTTCTATTCTTCACTCCCTTCCCCAATTCTCTGCCTATAATGGAGACACACACACACACATCACACACACACACACACACACACACACACACACACACACACACACACACACACACACACACACACACACACACACACACACACACACACACACACACACTGATCTCTGTCTTCTAGTGTTCTATTTTATCATTATCATTATTATTTTCTCTTATGCTCCCTTCAAATAGCCTACATGTCAACCAAGCATAAAATCGCGTAACTAATTCATGTTTTAAGAAGAAAATGAAGAAAAAACAACAAAACAACAACGACGACGAAAACAACAACAAATGACATAGGCCTATATTACAACCAAACCTAAAAATACGTAACTAATTCATATTTTAAGAAAACAAAAGAGAGAGCTTACTGTACACACGCTCTGACAGTGACACTCGACGCACCTGCAAAAGAGAGAGAGAGAGAAAATGTCAATTATACTTCCGGTTCATCAAAAATGGCATTTAATTACAGATAACATTAAAAGGCGAGGTAAACATTGATGATGAGGGGGTAAAAATCGTAATTTTGAGAGAGAGAGAGAGAGAGAGAGAGAGAGAGAGAGAGAGAGAGAGAGAGAGAGAGAGAGAGAGAGAGAGAGAGAGAGAGAGAGAGAGAGAGAGAGAGAGGAGAGAGAGAGTGAGAGATAGATAGATAGAGGGAGAGAGAGAGAGAAGAGAGAGAGAGAGAGAGAGAGAGAGAGAGAGAGAGAGAGAGAGAGAGAGAGAGAGAGAGAGAGAGAGAGAGAGAGAGAGGGAGGGAGGGAGGGAGGGAGGGAGGAGGGGGAGGGGGAGAGAGGGGGAGAGATAAGAGGGGGAGAGGGGAGAAAATAGAGAGAGAGGAGAGAGAGAGAGAGAGAGAGAGAGAGAGAGAGAGAGAGAGAGAGAGAGAGAGAGAGAGAGAGGGAGGGAGGGAGGGAGGGAGGGAGGGAGGGAGGAAAGAGAGGGAGAGAGGGGAGAGGGAGAGAGGGGGAGAGATAAGAAGAGGGGGAGAGGGGAGAAAAATAGACAGATAGATAGACAGATAGGTAATTAGAGAATGAGAAAAAAGAAAACGAATCAAAAGACTAATAAAGAACAAACAATAAAAGATGGAAAAAGTCAACTAATCACACACAAAAATACACACACACAAGTACAAAAAATCCCGATGCCCATTCCCCCCCCCCCCCCCCGTTCAACGCACACTTAGATCTGTAATAAAAACACGAGAAACGCCGGAAATAAAACACCACGTGGAGAGGGGAGGAAACGCGAGGGAAGAGAGGGGAGGAAAAGTGAGGGAGGAAAAGGGGGAAGAGAGAGGAGGAAAAGTAGGGAGGGTGAGAAGAGAGAGGAGGAGAAGTGGGGAAGAGGAGGAGAGGAGGAAAGTTTGGGAGGGAAAAGAGGGGAAGGAGAAGAGGAGGAAAAGTAGGGGGGTGAGAAGAGAGAGGAAGAGAAGTGGGGAAGAGGAGAAGAGGAGGAAAGTTGGGAGGGGGAGGAAAGGGGAAGGAGTATGGATGGGAAGGAGAGAGAAGGAAAAGTGGAGAGGGTGGAGAAGAGAGAGAAGTGTGGGGAAGAGGAGGAGAGGAGGAAAGTTGGGAGTGGGAGGAGAGAGAGGAGGAGAAGTGGGGAAGAGGAGGAGAGGAGGAAAGTTGGGAGGGGGAGGAGAGAGGAGGAAGTGGAGAGGGGGAGAAGAGAGGAGGAAAGTGGGGAAGAGGAGAGGATAGCAGAGGAAAGTAGAAAGGGAAAGAAAGGAAAAATGGAGAGGGATAAGAAAGGAGGAATAGTAGGGAAAGGTGAAGAGAAGTTAGAGAAGGAAAAGTAGACGGGAAGAGGGAAGTTAGGCGAGGAAAGCAGAGAAAAGGGGGCGGGGCTAGACGGGAATATCATCACACCCAACAGCCAATCACAAGACGCGGCTGTCAATACGGTTCACCAATCAGATCACACCAATCAAGAGCCTCGAATCCCCTCCCCCCCCTCCCCCCCTTGTAATCATAGCAGACAAGGGTGGGGAGGAGAGAGGGGAGGGGGGGGGGGGGGAGGGGGGTGTTTTATAGGGAAGGGGAGAGTGGGGAGGAGGAGGGGAGGAGGTATTACAGTTCATGGGGAAGGGAAAGAGGGGGGGGAGGGGGGAGAGGGGGAGGTGTTACGGGTTATAGGCAAGGGGAGAGAGAGGGAGGGGGAGGTGTTACGGGTTATAGGGAAGGGAGAGGGGGGAGGTGATATGGGTTATAGGCAAGGGGAGAGGGAGGGAGGGGGAGAGGGGAGGTATTATAGTTCATGGGGAAGGGAGAGGGGGCGAGGGGGAGGCGTTACGGGTTATGGGAGGGAAGAGGTAATAGGAGCAGGGGGGGGGTTGAGGAGGAATGCTATAATTCTTCAATCACTATGTATGAGTTCTGTTGCTCGGGTTCATCAACCGTTTCGTATAATGAAGCTACTTCGCTTTACGGTTTAGGGAGTTTTGATTTTAATTGATATTCCTGTCTGTCTGTCTGTGAGTTTGTTCTGTTTGTCTGTCTGTTTGTCTGTCTGTTTGTTGTCTGTTTGTGCTGTATGTGAGTTTGTGGGTCTGTCTGTCTCTCTTGGCGTCTGTGTACACATCTACCTATCAGGCTTTTTATCGTTTATCAAACACACAAAGTAAACAGACAAACACGCACCACACAAAGTAAACACACACACGCACGCACACACACACAACACACACACACGCACACACACACACACGCACAGCACACAAACAAACAAACAACCACAAACAAAAACACACATATAAACACAACAAAAATCATAGAACAAACAAACACGCACACAACCTACCCCACCCTTCCACCCTCCCTTACTCCCACCCTCGCACCGCCACGCACACCACGCACACACGCACACACATACACACACGCACACACAGACGTCCAGGCGACACTCGATCAATGAAGAATATTGATCTTGTATGAACACAGGTTCTTGTAAGCAGCGACGGAGACATACAGGCATCTTTCTCGTCTTTTCGCTACGTCTCTTTCCATTTCTCGTTCTTTCTCTGTTATTCGCTGAGTTTTTCTTTCTTCTTTCATTCGTATTCTTCTCTTTTCTATTTTTTTTTTTTTTGTGGTTTTGTCTCATGTTTTTTTTCTCTCTCTGTCTTGTCTTTTTAGTTGTTTGATCTTCTTTTTTTTTGTTTTCATTTTTCTTCTGTTTTTTTGTCTGGTCTTCTCTCTTTCTTGGTTTATTCTCTTTTCTCTATTCACCTTGTTATTTATTTATGTTTTTTCTCTCTTTATCATTATTTTAGCTTTTTCTTCTATCTCTATTTACAGAGTTGTCTTCTTTTCCAAGCTACTTCCCTTTCTTCTATTCGTTTCTTCTATTTCCTTCGTCTTGATTTCCCTTTTTATTTCTTTTCTTTTTCCCTGTTATTATTTATTTTTTTCCTTCGTCGCCTCTTCCCTTTCCGTTCCTTCGTCGCCTCTTCCCTTTCCGTTCCTCTTCTCTTCCTCTTTCTCGCCTTATTTCCCATTCCCCTATCCTCCTTTATTCCTATCCCTCCGCTTCCACGCTGTTATTTCTCCTATATTCTTTTTCCCATCTTTCTCTCTCCCTTCCTTACCCCTATTCTATCCCCTACCCATTCTCTCCTAAAGTTTTCCTTGTCTATCGTCTTCCCCTCTTCCCTTTCCCCTTCCCCTTCCTTTAAATCCATCCTCTTCCCTTCTTCCCTCCTTTTCCCCCTTTCCTTCCTCCTCTCCCTTTCCTCCTCCTCCTCTTTCCCGCCCCTTATCTCTTCCAACCTCTTTCTCTCTCTCTCCCCTCCTTCTCTTCTTCCAACCTCTCTACCCTCCTCTCCCCTTCCCCTTTCCTTTCCATCACCTCACTCTCCACCTTCCCTCCCCTTCCTCTCCCCCTCCCCTTCCCTTCATCCAACCTCTCCCCTTCCCCTCCCCTCATCTC
>NW_020870421.1:354544-368903 GCF_003789085.1 Penaeus vannamei | reverse complement strand
AGAGAGATAGAGGAGAGAAGGGAGGAAGAGAGAGAGAAGGAAAAAGACCGAGAGAACGAAAGAACGAAAGAGAGAGAGAGTGAGAGAGAGAGAGAGAGGAGAGAGAGAGAGAGAGAGAGAGAGAGAGAGAGAGAGAGAGAGAGAAAAGAGGAGAGAAAGAGAGAGACAGATAGATGACAGAGAGAAAGAGAAGAGACAGGACAAACACAGAGAAAGAACGAGAAAAGAGAGAGAACTAAAACCTCTTCCCGGATTCTCTGTGTACACAGATTCCCACGACGGAAGCATCTAAAGACGAGGCGACTGTTTGCCTACAGGATGGCGAGAAGGAAATGCTAAGAGACACTAAGACCAGAAAGAGATGAAGAAGAGAGGGAGAAGAGAGGGGGGTGGGGAGAGAGGAGAGGAGAGGGTTGAGGAAGGAAGGGGAAGTGGAGGGAGGGAGAGGGGAGAGGATGGAGGGGAGGGAGAGAGGGAGAGGGGAAGTGGAGCGAAGGAAGTGGGGGAATTGGAGGGAAGGGACCCGAGTGGGGGAAGAGAGGAGGGAGAGAGAGAGGGAGAGAGAGAGAGAGAGAGAGAGAGAGAGAGAGAGAGAGAGAGAGAGAGAGAGAGAGAAGAGAGAGAGAGAGAGAGAGAGAGAGAGAGAGAGGAGAGAGAGAGAGAGAGAGAAGAGAGAAAGAGAGAGAAGAGAAAGAGAAACGGAGAAAGACAGAGAAAGACAAAGAAAGAGGATGAGGAGAAGAGAGAAGAGAAAAAGAAAGAGAGAGAGAGAAAGAGAAATTCAAATGGAAGAGGAGCGCGCCAGTGGAGAGAAAATTCGCACTTGCTCGCGCGTTAACCACTATCCACGTTAAAACGACTTTCTGTATTTTTCGTTCTCCGTCCGACTGAAATGGCGGCCAGAGGATGTGGAAAGGGAAGAAATGTGGTAAATATAAGGAAATAAAATAAAAGAAAAAAATATTCGCGATTCTATTTGTATATTGTATACATCGAAATATAAACGTTTGTGTCGATCTGTCTATACCTTTGCATACGTGCGTGCGTGTGTGTAGTGCGTGCTGTGTGCGTGCGCTGTGTGTGTGTGTGTGTTGTTGTGTGTGTGGTGGTGAGTGAGTGAGTGCGTGCGTGCGTGAGTGCGTGCGTGCGTGCCGTGCGTGGTGTGTTTTGTGTGTGTGTGTGTGGTAGTGTGAGTGGGATGAGTGGGTGAGTGATTTAGTGGGTGACAAACAACATTAATAAAAAGAACCAACCAAATGAACAAAAATAACAAAGATCTGAACAAAAATAAAAAAATAAGGCAAATATATAGAGAGTAAAGAAATAAACCTTTGAACATCTAAACAAAATAAAAAATAACTCAACAAATGAAAAAAAGAAAAAAAAATCTGGGTTCTGCGTTCCCATGTTAAATTTCATACAATTTCATATAGTTCCATTTCCTGCGGGAGTTTGTTAATCTTCTTAACTTGTGGGACAAACGAGTAAAGAATACGCGACAGGAGAGTTTTACAAAAAAAAAAAAAAGAAGAAAACATAATGGGAGTTTTGAACAGCATTAATAATGAATGTGAATGTATTGATGTTAATTTTATGACAGGTTGATGATGATGTTCATGGTGTTGGTGATAACGATGGTGGTGGTGGTGGTGGGTGGTGATGCATGATTATTATCATCATCATCATCAAAACAATAACAATGGTAATAGGAACAAGTAAATAAACATCATCGCAATAATAATAATAACAATAATAACATTAATAACAATAATGAAAATATACTTCAATAATATAAATAATGATAAACAATAATACTATAATAATAATAATAATTAAATAATAAATAATAATAATAATAATAATAATAATAATAATAATAATACAATAACAACAATAACAAACAACAACAGCAAAAAAAACAGACAAAAAAATAAAAACACAAAAACTTTCACCCCCCCCCAAAAAAAAAAAAAAAATCTCTTTCTGAAGGCGACTGAACACAAGGCCTATAATCACTCACTCCCAAGTACAAGAAAGGATTAACCCCTTGATTCATTAGCACCCGTGAGATACCCATTAGGCCTAAGGGAAAAGGTGCACGGCCTATAGAGAAGATTTTTGCTTCTTTTCTCCGGGTTAAAAATAGATATTCAGATAGGCCTATACGTACTTACATACATGCGTGATTATATTAATTGATTGTGGGTAGATGTTTTATTTATATATGGGTTATGGTAGATAAATAGACAAAGATAGAGAGAGAAACATACAGACAAATAGAAACACATACTAAAGACACATACAGACAGAAACAGATAGATAAAAGATAGAAAGACAAACAGACAGAAACATAGATAAAAAGACAAACAGAAAGAGATGATAACAAGACAAATGGGCAGAAACAAAGAGACAGCCAGACAGACAGACAAACAGAATGAACACAGATAGACAGACAAACAGACAGAAACAGACAAGCAGACAGACAGACAAGACAGAAACGGACAGATAGGCAGACATACAAAAAAAAAAAAAAAAAAAAAAAAGGAAAAAACCCAACTAATCGCACTTCCCCACCCCACCCCACCCCCAACACCTCCCCATCCCCACCCCCTTCCCTCCTCCCTCCCACTGACGCCACCCCCCCCCTTCTCCAAAGCGCCAACGTCAACACCAACGTCGTCGCAATGCTAACTCGGCATCAAACCGTTTGCACGCCAAGCCGCTCCACGCCCTTATTTCGAAATGATTAGCGACGTAAGCGTTAAATCAGAAGAAAAAAAAAATAATGAAACGCCATTTCTCAAGTATAAGAAAACTAATAAAACGACATTTTTCCAAGTAAGAAAACACTGATATTTCACTACGGTTTGCTCTCGAGAAGGCGGGGTCAGTTGTTGTTGTTACTAATGATGTTGTTTTCTTGTTACTACAGCTGCTGTTGTTGTTACTGTTGTTGTTATTGCTATTGTTGTTATCAGTATTTTTATTGGTTTACTGAGAGAGAGAGAGAGAGAGAGAGAGAGAGAGAGAGAGAGAGAGAGAGAGAGAGAGAGAGAGAGAGAGAGAAGAGAGAGAGAGAGAGAGAGAGAGAGAGAAGTGAGAGAGAGAGAGTGAGAGAGAGAAAGAGAAGAGAGAAAGAGAGAAGAGAGAGAGAGAGAGAGAGAGAGAGAGAGAGAGAGAGAGAGAGAGAGCAGTCACAAGAAAACGAGTGACAAACCAACCAAGTGCAATAAAAGCCAAAAATCAAAACATCAAAACAAAAAATAAATGAAAACAATTAAAAAAAAAATTACGAACCCATCTTACACCACATGAAAACATACCCTTTCTTTTCAACAAGTACAAACACATAAGAAAACGCTTTAACACACACAATTTCACAAACAACGGCAAACAACAGCAAACAAATAACAACACCTCACATAAAAAATCAATCCACTAATCTAAAAATGTACTGCCTCATATAATCCAACTTACGACGCATAAAAAAAAAAACACTTTCCCTCGTTCTGAAATCATGTAAAACCTGAAAAGTGTCTAAAACAACAATTAACCCGCGTCTGCAAAGTTACGCAACGAGGTTTGTGCACGACAATGCATTAGTTGCATATTGCAGGGGGACTATTGTATGAGGGCTCTATGAGAAGGGCTGTTGCAGGGTTATTATAGGGCTATTGTAAGAGGGCTATTACAGAAGGACTATTGCAAAAGAGCTATTGTATAAAGGCGATTGCAGAGTGGCTTCTGTAGAAGGGTTATTGTACGACTGTTGTAGAATGAATATCGTAGGGATATTGTAGAAGGGCTATAGTAGGACTATTGCAGGACTACTGAAGGTAGGCTATTGCAGAAAAGCTATTGCAGGACTACTGAAGGGAGGCTATTACAGAAAAGCTATTGTAGGCCTACTGAAGGGAGACTATTACAGAAAAGCGATTGTAGGACTACTAAAGGGAGACTATTACAGAAAAGCTATTGTAGGACTACTGCAGGGAGACTATTACAGAAAAGCTATTGTAGGACTACTGCAGGGAGACTATTACAGAAAAGCTATTGTAGGACTAGTACAGAGAGACTATTACAGAAAAGCTATTGTAGGCCTACTGCAGGGAGACTATTACAGAAAAAGCTATTGTAGGACTAGGAGAGACTATTACAGAAAAGCTACTTAGGACTACTACAGGAGACTATTACAGAAAAAGCTATTGTAGACTAGTGCCTATTACAAAAAGCTATTGACTAGGCCTACTGAAGGGAGACTATTACAGAAAAGCTACTGTAGAAGGGCTATCGCAGGAGGGCTATTCAAGACTACACGACATGACCGCCTGACATATTTCCCTCACGCGCGCTACATTCGTCCGAGACAAGACTACTCGAGCCATCATTTCCTCGACATCTCGTTCTTGGAGACGTGAGAGGAATCCTCGTATGATCTGTCCCGCTCCTCATCTCCTTTCCTCTTTCCTCTGCTCATCTCCCCTACTCTGTTCGCTTTACTCTTCTCGCTTGCCTTGCTCTTTGCTTCTTTCCACTTTGCTACTTTCTGTTCTCCATCTCTTTCCTGTTGTTCTCGCTATCTCTTATTCTTTCTTTCTTTTCTTTCTCTCTCTCTCTCTCACTTCTCCCTCCCTCTCTCCTCAACTCTCCTCTTCCCCCATCCTCAGTCTCTCCTTCCCTCCACCCTCCCCCTTCTCTTTACCCTCCCCTACTCTCTCCCCTCCCCTTCCCTACCCTCTCTCCCTCCCCCTACCATCCTACCAGCCATACGAACAATCCCCCCACCCCCCCCCTCCCTCCCACCCACCCCACCCCCACTAAGACGATTCCCAAGACTTGTTTGCTGATCAGAGCCACAGCCGCACACACGAGCCACCGCGCACGCTCACGGCAACGCACACAGCAGTTTCCGGTCGACATGCACGCAGATACACACACACACGGTAGAAACGCGATCCGGTGGCCATGATGAGTGTGGATGTATATTAAGACGAATGTAAGGCGCACTTACATACTTACATATAAGGACAGAAAGACGCGTTAGAGGTACACATGAATAAACATATATAGTTATAAAAAATATAATATATAATAATAGAAAAAAATATAATAATAATAATAAATTAATAATAAATAAGGTAGTTATACAAAGTATAGATGACACAAAGTTATAGACGACAGAAACATACTTACAAGGACAGATAAACACACTAGAGTACACATGAATGTATATATATATATATATATATATATATAAAAACAAGCACAGTTATACAAAGTATATATGACGCAAAAATTATAGATGACACAAACTCAAGCACAAACACGATGCACAGAGCTAGGAATGACAAAACGTGCACATACATACAAGCGCGAAGGAAACACACGCACACGAACACACACGCGACGACAAGCGCACACAAACACAAATAAAAAAACACACACACAAGTAAACACGAATGACGAAAGCACACGCAAACACGAATAAAACAAACAAACACACACACACATGTACGAATGACGCACGCACACGCAAACACGAATAAAACAAACAAACACACACACACAACACGCACGCACACGCAAACACGAATAAAACAAACACATACACGCATGCAAGATGGGGATGACGCAAGCACAGCAGTACACGTGCATTATTTCGCTGTGACTCTGACGGCCATTTCCGCGACGCAGCTGCACCGACGGCATCACCATCATCACCACCACTATCTTCATCATCACCACCACTATTACCATCGCCTTCAACATCACCATCGCCCTCACAATCATCACCATTACCTTCAACACCATCACCATCATCAGCATCACCTTCAACAGTATCACCATTACCCTCGTCACCACCACCCTCACTATCCCCCTCACCATCATCACCACCACTCTATCTCCCTCACTATCACACCTTCAACAGCATCAACATTACCATCGTCACCACCACCCTCACCATCAGTACTCTACCTCCCTCACCATCACCAACATCATCGTGGGAGCGGAAGAGTGTGGTTCGCTGCCTCCGTTTCCTTCTTGCGGTTGGAAAGGGAGAAGAGGCGAAGAGAAAGGGAATAAAAAGAGAGGAGAAGGGAGGGTTTGAGGAGAGGAGGAGGGAAGAGAAGAGGGTGAGAGAGAGAGGGAGAGGGGAGGAGAGTGGAGAGAGGGAGAGAGAGAGAGAGAGAGAGGAGAGAGAGAGAGAGAGAGGAGAGAGAGAGAGAGAGAGAGAGAGAGAGAGAGAGAGAGAGAGAGAAGAGAGAGAGAGAGAGAGAGAGAGAGAGAGAGAGAGAAAGAGAGAGAGAGAGAGAGAGAGAGAGAGAGAGAGAGAGAGAGAGAGAGAGAGAGAGAGAGGAGAGAGAGAGAGAGAGAGAGAGAGAGAGAGAGAGAAGAGAGAAAGAGAAAGAGAGAAAGAGAGAAAGAGGAAAGAGAAAGAGAAAGAGAAGAGAAAGAGAAAGAGAAAGAGAGAGAGAGAGAGATGGAAAGAATAAAAGGGGGTGAAATACGCAGAACGCAATTTTTGTGGAAAATGGAAATACATTTTGGAACTGATGCTGTGTATGGCATCGAGGGTTTGATGTCAGCATGCGACCTGTTTCTTCGGCTTTAATGCCTCTCTCTCTCTCTCTCTCTCTCTCTCTCTTCTCTCTCTCTCTCTCTCTCTCTCTCTCTCTCTCTCTCTCTCTCTCTCTCTCTCTCTCTCTTAATACACCTATCTCTCTATCTCTCTTTTCCCCTCCCTCCCTCTCTCTTTCCCCAACCCTCCACCCCTCTCTCTCTCTAACTTTCTCTCCCTCTTCTACCCTCCCCCCCTTCCCTCTCCAACAGTCCACGGAGATACCACTCCCGCGTTCCACATTTTCTGTCGTGAACAAATTATACCAATAACATACAGTGCCTCGGGGGGCCTTACTCCATTGTGTATGGCAGTTCAAAAAAAAAAAAAAAAAAAAAAAAAAAAAAATCGAGGTTAATTATGTTTTGTCTCCAATTTGTCTCTAATCTATTTGTTTTCTTGGCAGTTTTTGGAGGCGGTGGGGTAAGGTATAGGCCTAAGTGACTGAAAGTGTTTTAGTTACGTTAAGGGCTAATTAATGTCTTTAAAACATATTTTAAACTTGACTCATTTTCGTATTATTCTCCTATGCGTATTTTACATTTATCACTTCTCATTTATCCACCTATTTCGCACTCACCCCCCCCCTCCAGCAAGCAAATAGTCTTTTATCACTATTAATCTCCCTACATATTTCATATTCATCACTCATTATCCATCTATTTCGCTCACATCTCCATTCCCATCCTTTTTCTTTTATTCTCCTTACGTATCTCGCATTCATCTCACTTTCCATCTCCCTCTTCTCATTTATCAATTTATTTCGCTCTTATCTCCAGTGCCAATTCACCAATTGTTCCCTGACACTTGTTCTTTCCGGGAGTAAAGAATGGCCTGATGACAGAGCCCGAATCCACCAATCACAACGACGGAGGCTGGAAAGCGGGGTTCTGATTGGCTCGCTGGAATCTGAATGGACGCCGGTCGGGTATTTATCGTACTCGCGGGATTAGTCGGAAAGATCTTAAAGAGACTTGTTTCTATTATTGATTTTTGGTTTGAAGTTAATGTCGCTGGAGGAAGGTTATCCGGCGGAATCTCTCTCTCTCTCTCTCTCTCTCTCTCTCTCTCTCTCTCTCTCTCTCTCTCTCTCTCTCTCTCTCTCTCTCTCTCTCTCTCTCTCTCTCTCTCTCTCTCTCTGTGTATATATGTATATATATATGTGTGTGTGTGTGTGTGTGTGTGTGTGTGTGTGTGTGTGTGTGTGTGTGTGTGTGTGTGTGTGTGTGTGTGTGTGTGTGTGTGTGTGTGTGTGTGTGTGTGTGCGTGTGTGTGTGTGTGTGTGTGTTATATAGCATATATCTATATCTATATATCTATATTTATGTATTATATATTCCTCTTCCTCTTCCTCTCCTTCTCCCTCTCTCTCCTATCTCCACTTCATCTCACATTCTTTTCCCCTCTCATCCTCCCAACCCTTCCTCCCCTATCTTCCTCCCCCCTCCTCCTATCTTCCTCCCCCTCCTATCTTCCTCCCCCTCCTCCCCCTCCCCCCTCCTAACTTCCTCCCCCCCTCCCCCTCCTACCCCCCTCCCCCTCCTAACTTCCTCCCTCCCCCCCCTCCCACGCTCCCGCGACCGCCGCCATCTTGGAAAAAAAAAAGCGAAGGAAGAGCGTAGTTGTCTCCAAACGTCTTTCTACGTCGTCGTCTTCCGCGCGATCCGTGTCCACCTCCGCGAATATTTTTCTCTTTCAGCGAATATTTTTTCTCCTTCAGCGAATATTTTTCCTCCTCGCGAATTTTTTTTTCTCTTTTTATTTTTTCTCGTTTCAGCGAATATCTTTACTCCGCGAAATATTTTATTTTTTCAGCGAATGTCGTCGTATAATGGTCTTAGACGCGTCGATTTTAACGCGAAAAAAATGAGTGATTTCCGAGACGAGAGAAATGACGCATCCCCCTTTAGGCCTTGGAGAGTTAGGCCGAGAAAAAGAGGAGGAAGTTGTGTATGGCGGGGATGAGGGGTAGTAGGGGGTAAGGGTCGGGAAGGGGGTGGGTGGGATGTATAGGCCTACTTCCCCCTTCCGGTACGATCTTTCTGACAGTTTGCATCTGTCATCGTAAGAAAATGGGGGTAAGATAACCGATAAGATGATATCTTCTCCATTAAATTATGACACACTTTCTTTCTCTCTTTTCTCTCTCTCTCTCTCTCTCTCTCTCTCTCTCTCTCTCTCTCTCTCTCTCTCTCTCTCTCTCTCTCTCTCTCTCTCTCTCTCTCTCTCTCTCTGTTACTCTATTCTCCTTTTCTTCTACACTGCCTCTCTTCTCCTACAAACCTCGTCTTGTGATCTCATTCTTTCTCGCGCATTTTCTTCCCCTCCTTCTCCCCTCATAATTTTCTCCCTCGCTCACACATCATATTTCCTAACCAAACATTCGCAGTTTTCATAACCCAATCTCATAATCTATTTACCCCCCCCCCCCCGCCTTCTTTTTACTCTATTTGTCCCTCTCTTTAGTTCCCCTTTCCCCTCTTCTTCCTTGTCCCTGTCTTTAGTTCCCCTTTCCCTCTTCTTCCTTGTCTTTAGTTCCCCTTTCCCCTCTTCTTCCTTGTCCCTCTCTTTAGTTCCCCTTTCCCTCTTCTTCCTTGTCCCTCTCTTTAGTTCCCCTTTCCCCTCTTCTTCCTTTCTGGATATCGGTTTTCCCCTTCTTCGGCCCTCCCTCTTCCCCTTCCCCCCACACCCTGTCCCCTCCCCTCCCACCCCTTGTTCCCATACAACAGGCATACAATGTTGTGTTTTTTCTTTCTTTCTTTCTTTTTTGATGTCATTCGGGTACAAAATTCAGTGCCATCCTATGACAACATTTTCCTGGTTTCAACTCCATTGCAAGAATCTTGATCAAAAGGGAGCGAATTTTAGTGCAATGTAATGGGTTTGTGTGTATGTGTGTGTGTGTGTGTGTGTTGTGTGTGGTGTGTGTGTGCGCTTGTGGTGTGCGTGTGAACGTACGAATGCTTGCGTGCGTGCGGGCGTACGTATGCGTTCGTGCATACAAGCCTCCTTGCGTGCTAACGTTTGCGCGAATATGCGTGTACATATTTGCTTGTTTACGTCTCTATATCCGCCCTCGTGTCCGAATGCGTGCGCGTGTGTGAGACTCGGGCGGGCGCTGCACCAGCTGGCCCCTTCATAATGCACCACCTGGCACGTGTAATGACAAGCCGCTGTTTACGTTATCCGGTGGGAGGGACCGGGACCTCGGTTTGTTTGTCTGTCAAAGGGGATAGGGGTGGGTGGAGGAGGGGTGGGGAGGGGTGGGGAGGAGAAGAAGAGGGGAGGATGGAGGAAGGGTGGGAAGGGGTGGGGAGGGAGGGAAGGAAGAGGGGAGGATGGAGGAGGGGTGGGGGATGGAGGATGGAAGAAGAGGAGGACCGGAGATGGGAGGAAGGACCAGGGAGGGTGGATGGAGGATGAGGGACGGGGGGTGGAGGGAAGGGAGGGAGAGAGGGGCGGACGTGAGTTTGAGGGAAGGGGTGTGGAGGATAGAGGGACGAGGGAGGAGGGAGGAGGGAGGGAGGGAGGGACGTGGGGTGGAAGAGACAGCGGATGGAGGAGGGAATGAGCAGGAGGAGAGAGAGATGAGGGATGTTAGAGGAAGGAGGGGGCGGGGGAGGAGAGAGAGATGAGGAGGGAGGAGGGAGGGAGGGAGGGAGGGAGGAGGGAGGGAGGGACGGACGACGACGTGGGTGGAGAGACAGCGGATGGAAGAAGGAATGAGGGAGAGGGACGAGAGGAGAGACGAAAGGGAGAAGCGAATGAGGCAATCAAAGTAGTGGTGGATGAAGGAGGGGGTGGAGGGAGGGGGAAGAAGGACTAATGAGACAGTTTAAACACCATGAAAGTTATTCGGAAAAAAAAAAAAAACAGAATGACTCCTTAAAAACCTAAAAGGAAGTATACAGGTAAATAGGCCTATACGTGTGTATGACATTGAAAAAAAAAAAAAAAAAATAAGTAACTGAATGGACGAGTAAATAAGAATGATTGCCTCATTTGAAGAAGAAACGGAGAGGGAATAAAAGGCGTGGAGACATAACGAAGAACTGCAGGGAGAGTCGGTGACTACACACTTCGAGCGAGTTCAAATAAACAGAGCAACTGAACCCAAGTCCCGTTTAAGAGAAGGTCGACCTGAACCTGTCTGCAACACCTCCCCCCCCCTCCATCCGTCCCTCTAGCCCCTCCCCTCTCGCCTCTCTCCTCTTCTCTTCCCTCCCGTCTTCCTTCACTTTCCTCTCCCCTCTCCCCTCTCGTTAGTCACCTCTTCTCTCTTCTCTTCTCTCTCTAATTATTTTCTCTTCCTTCTCTCCTCTCTTCTCTTCTCCTCTCTCCCCTCCTGTTTCCTTCCCTTCCCCTCCCTTCTCACCTCTCGCCAGTCACGTCTCACTTCTCTCTTCTCTCTGGTATTTCCCCCTCACCTCTATCTTCCTCTCTTCCCTCTCCTCCCTTCCTCACCTTTCGTCTCTCCCCCTCCTCTTTTCACCTCTCTCTCTCTCTCTCTTTCTTCCTCTTCCTTACCCTCTCACCTTTCTCCTCCTCTCTTTCTCCCCTTCCTTCCCCTCTCACCTTTCTCCTCCTCTCTCCCCTCCCTTCCCCTCTCACCCCTTACCCCTCACATTTACCCTCCCCCTCTCCCCTCTTCCCAAGGCAGTAAGGAGGGGTGGATGTAAGTGACGGTGCGAGGTAGAATAGAGAAGACTGGGAGAGAGAGAGAGAGAGAGAGAGAGAGAGAGAGAGAGAGAGAGAGAGAGAGAAGAGAGAGAGAGAGAGAGAGAGAGAGAGAGAGAGAGAGAGAGAGGAGAGAGAGAGAGAGAAAGTGGGGGGGGGGGGGTAAGAAGAGGAAAGAGCAAGAGTAAGAAAGAGACCGGTAAGGAGAAGAGGCTAAAGAGCGGAATAGCGGAGAGTAGGAGAGAGGGGAGAGAGGTGGGGAAGAGGGAGGGGGGGTCGTGAGATACACAAACTCAGCCTGTGCTCTGTGCTCTTCGCCTCGCCTTGAGGTAAGACATGAAAATTGTGTTATGGGGAAGTTTGTGAACAGCGAAGAAGTTAAGAAACTGGTGAAGACATCTTGTTTCCCTCGGTGACTAAGGAAGGGGAGAGAGAAATGAAGAAATATGGAGGGGGAATGAATAATAGGATGGGAAGGGAGGATGAGAGTAGGATGCGAGAGAGAAATGAAGAATATGGAAGGGAAATGAATAATAGGATGGAGAAGGAGGATAGAGATGAGAGGTAGGATGTAGAGAAATGAAGAACGATAGAGATGAGAGGTAGGAGAGAGAGAAATGAAGAAATATGGAAGGGAAATGAATAATAGGATGGGGAAGGGAGGATAGAGATGAGAGGTAGGGATGTGAGAAGAGAAATGAAGAAATATGGAAGGGAAATGGATAACAGGAAGAAGGGAGGAAGGGAGGACGTGAGAAGAGAAACGAAGAAATATAGAAGGCAAATTAAACAATAGGGTGAAGAAGGAGGATAGAGGTGGAGGAAGGGAGGATGTGAGAAGAGGATGAGAAGCAAGAGGAACAGGTCGAAGGATAGACAGGAAAGAGAATAAGGGAGGACGAAGGAGAGATAAGACAAATGAAGATGAAGACGAAGAGATCGTGAAAAAAACAAGGAAAATCAACTTTAAACATTAGCCACTGTAAAGAAAACACACACACACACACACACACACACACACCACACACTCTCTCTCTCTCTCTCTCTCTCTCTCTCTCTCTCTCTCACATACACAAACACACACACACACACACACACACACACACGCGCGCGCGTACACAAAGAATTTTTCAAAATCGCGTCAAAAGCACCAGGATATAATTAAACAGCGGAATCCGAACCGCCTGTGTCCACGCTGCCGCCCCCTTAAGCAGCATACATTAGTACATTTGCGTGTGACTCGGACACCAACCCTCAGCGGTGCGTGTGTGTGTGAGCGTGCGTGCCGTTGTGTGTGTGCGTGAGCGTGCGTGTGTGAGCGTGCGTGCGTTGTGAGCGTGCGTGTGTTGTGTGTGTAAGTGTGCGTGCGTGCGTGCGTGCGTAGAAGGGGATTCGTGCTCGATCGTGCATGCAATTCGTGCACGTGTTTTTGCGTGTTTTTACCCTATTTTTTTCTCCACCTTGTTCTCATTCGTACATGTCTAATTACACGTTTATTTTCCCTATTTTTTCTCCACCTTGTTCTCATTCGTACATGTCTAATTACACGTTTATTTTTCCCTTTTTTCTCCACCTTGTCTCATTCGTACATGTTTATTTTTCCCCTTTTTTTCTCCACCTTGTCCTCATTCGTGCACGTATAATTACACGTTTATTTTACCCTATTTTTCTCCACCTTATTTTCACAAATGCGTGCACGAGTACACCTGCAACAGATACGCCTCGGGGGCTTACGCGAGGGCAAGCCGAAGCGCCTCTGTGCGTACAAGTACACATTTGCATAAATGTAGTGTGCAAAAACAATGGACAGGACAGGCAGGTACACATAACATTGCAGGACGACTTATCCGGGGGCTGTTGCATCCATTAACCTTTGCAACATGGGGGCGAGATGGAATGTTTTCACTGCAATGAGGCATTCTGCATTTAGGTGAGAGTTGCAATGTTCTCTCGTGTTGGGACGTGGGGAGGGGGAGTGAGAGGGGAGGGAGGGAGTGAGGAGGGGGGGAGGGAGGAGAGAATGGGACCGGGAGGGGGGAGTGAGGAGGGGAGGGAGAGAGAGGGAGGAGGATGAGGGGGGAGGGAGAGAGAATGGGACATGGAGGGGGGAGTGAGGAGGGGTGGGAGGGAGTGAGGAGGAGGGAGGAGAGAATGGACATGGAGGGAGGAGGAAGGAAGGGGGAGGGGAGAGAGAGAATGGGAAGGAAAGGAATACGAGAGAGAGGAGAAGGGATAGAGGGAGGGGAGGAATGGAAAGAGAGGTATAAAAACACAAAAGATAGATTTTCAGAAATGTTAAAGAAACAAGAAAAACAAACAAAAGAAAGCTAAAAAAAAAAAAAACGAAGAAAAAGAATCGAGATAAAGGGTTGGAAACCGGCAAGGTAGAGAAACGGAAGAGGGGAGAACGAGGGGGAAAGAGGCAGCGCCAAACAAGCAGCGTCAGAGAGAGAGAGAGAGAGAGAGAGAGAGAGAGAGAGAGAGAGAGAGAGAGAGAGAGAGAGAGAGAGAGAGAGAGAGAGAGAGAGAGAGAGAGAGAGAGAGAGGATCAATGATGCTAATTCTCGGATCTAAAGACCTCCCTCAATAAAGGATAATGGAAGGACAAGTCACAATCACAATAAAGAGGGAAGGAGAGACTAAGACAAAAGTGGAAGTGGCCCGAGGGGAAAGGGCCGAGGGGAAGAGGGGGAGGAGGAGGAGAGAGGAAGAGGGGGCGAAGAGAACGGGGTTAATGTGAGGAGAAGAGGGGAGACAGAGAAGAGGGGAAGAGGGGGAGAAGAAGGCAAGGAGGTGAGGGGAGAGAGAGGAGAGGGGCAGAAGAAGAAAGGGTTTAAGTGAGGGGAGAGGGGAGAAGGCGAGAAGGACGAAAGTGGGAGAAAAGGGAGGAGAGGATGGGGAGGTAGTGAGGGGAAGGAAGAGCGAGAAGGAAAGGAGTTCCTGTTTAGGTAATTAGAAGAACGAAAGAAAGGAAGAAAGAAAGAAAGAAAGAGAGAGATCCAGACACACACACACACACACACACACACACACACACACACACACACACACACACACACACAG
>NW_020870421.1:319544-329544 GCF_003789085.1 Penaeus vannamei | reverse complement strand
TACAGCTTATCACATACACAATTTTATCGCTTATCTTAACGACCACCCTCATTATAATGAAAAATCACCTTCATGTTAAGGGCAATTAGCACTATATTGCTGTAGTTCATTAGGGCGAAAGCATAACAGGGATAATTAGGCTGATAAAGGAGAGAAAACTAAATAAATAAATAGGATGAAAAGAATAATAAGGATAATATGACTAAAATTTTAAAAAATGAGAGAAAGAACGTGGAAAGAGAGAATGAGAGAAGGAGATAGAGAATAAATAAATGAATAATTAGGACGAAAGCATAAGAAGGATAATGAGGCTGATAAAGAGAGAAAAAATGAGAGAGAGAAAGAATGTGGAAAGAGAGAATAGAGAAGGAGAGAAAGAAGAAATAAATAAAATAATTAGGACGAAAGCATAAGAAGGATAATGAGGCTGATAAAGAGAGAAAAAATGAGAGAGAGAAAGAATGTGGAAAGAGAGAAATAGAGAAGGAGAGAAAGAATAAATGAAATAAATAGATGGGACGAAAGCATAAGAAGGATAATGAGGCTGATAAAGAGAGAAAAATGAGAGAGAGAAGAACGTGGAAAGAGAGAAAGAGAGAAGGAGATAAAGAATGGAGGAAAACGAGAATGCAAGAAGGAAGATGATATGCAAACGAAAATTTGAATAATATAATATGAGAATAACGGAAGGAAGAAAAATGAACAAGGAAAAAGGACAGGAAAAATGAATAGACAGAGGGAGGTGAATATATATATATATATATATATATATATATATATATATATATATATATATATATATATATATATATATATATATATATATATATATATATATGAGAGAGAGAGAAGAGAGAGAGAGGAGAGAGAGAGAGAGAGAGAGAGAGAGAGAGAGAGAGAGACAGAGAGGAGAGAGAGAGAGAGAGAGAGAGAGATAGAGAGATAGAGAGATAGAGAGATAGAGAGACAGAGAGAAGAGAGAGAGAGAGAGAGGAGAGAGACAGAGACAGAGAGAGACAGAGAGAAAGACAGAGAGAGAGAGAGAGACAGAGACAGACAGAGACAGAGAGACATAGAGATAGAGAAGAAGATAGACAGAGAGAAAAGAACAGACCCCAGAGAGAGAGAGAGAGAGAAAGAAAGAAGCATACCCTTCCTGTTCCCACGGTCAATACCCCTGCGACACCGACAAGGCAAAATCGACCCTATAGACCTCCTTCCACGAGCGGACACCACGCCCCCTTCTCGGAGTGTTAAACAAGTTAATTCTGCAACGGGAGCTATTTTGCATTTTTGGCTTCGGGGCGGGATTGCCTTGCAGTCGGGAAAATTGCAAAGCTCGTGATATTGCAGAGGTGGAAATATGAATCGTGATTTAATAGGGTCTTGGTAATTTTGGTTTCTGTATATTTCTTGTGTGTACAGTATTATGTAGATGTATTTTTTTTGTGTTTGTGTGTGTGTGTGTGTGTGTGTGTGTGTGTGTGTGTGTGTGTGTGTGTGTGTGTGTGTGTGTGTGCGTATGTATGTATATATATATATATATATATATATATATATATATATATATATATATATATATATATATATATATATATATATATATATATAATATATATATATATATATATATATATATATATATATATATATATATATATATATATATAGTATATATATATATAGGTAGCTAAATAGATAGATGGATAACTATGTCCATACCAACACAGCCACAGCACAGTCCACCGCCCGCTCCAGCACCGCAATGAAGACAGCATTAAATCACAGCCTGCAGAAATTTCCTCTTCTGCTTCTGCTTGCGCTGCAGAAGCTAATTATAAATTCTTTTTTGACTCAATCGTTTCAACAATGTTTGTAAATAATTTGTAGAACAGTGCGGAAGCAAATACTTATTCATATTATATATATATGAGAGAGAATATAAGTCAGTTGGTAAACAGCTGTTTCTTGTGTAAACTCAGTCTGGGTGTAAACAAAACGAACATGTTGGGTGAGTTTGTTTGCTTTCGGATAAACTTTTTTTTGAGTCGTGTAAACTGTGTTTTGTGAAGCCTTTCATGGTGTGTCTTTATTAGCCTGGTGTATGAAAACAGGGCGATGTTTCCGTTAATGTATGAGCGTATGTTTGTCGTAGGTATGGACGCATATTTGCCGAGAGTATTGTATAAACATTGGCTTCGTTTATGAATTTACGAAATCGGACATCGGATTAATTATAAACCCATTTTTTTGCTTGGGATATGAACACTTGTTTGCTTATTGTATGAACGCGATTCGGTGGATGTATGAACAAGTAATATAGGAATATGTATGAACATTTTATTTTATTTTTTTTTTTTTTCTCTAAATGCATGTGAATATTGCGTCACCTGTGTACACCCTCCCCCCCCCCCCTCCCTCCCAAACTAGAACATGTACACATTGTCAAGTTTACGTTCATATTCTCTGGAATTATCACGCGCACATTTTCATAAATACACACAAAGGCCAAATGAGAGCTAGAGTGAATGTCAACATTAGATTTTTTTGTGATTCTCATGATTTTTTGTGATTCTCATGATTTTTTGTGATTCTCATGATTTTTTGTGATTCTCATGATTTTTTGTGATTCTCATGATTTTTTTGATTCTCATGATTTTTGTGATTCTCATGAGTCTCATGATTTTTGTGAGTCTCATGATCTCATGATTTTTTGTGAGTCTCATGATTTTTGTGATTCTCAATGTGATTCTCATGATTTTTTGTGATCTCATGATTTTTGTGATGTCTCATGATTTTTTGTGATCTCATGATTTTTTGTGATTCTCATGATTTTTCTCATATTCTCATGATTTAATTCTCATGATTTTTTGTGATCTCATGATTTCGAATTGTGATATGACTCATCTCATGATTTTTTGTATCTCATGATTTTGTGATTCTCATGATTTTTTGTGATCTCATGATTTTTTTGTCTCATGATTTTTTGATTCTCATGATTTTTGTGATTCTCATGATTTTTTGGTGTGATTCTCATGATTTTTTGTGATCTCATGATTTTTGTGATTGATGATTCTCATGAATGATTTCTTGTGATTCTCATGATTTTTGTGATTCTCATGATTTTTTGTGACTCATGATTTCATACTCATGATTATTTTCGGGGAATAGACTCTATTGATCCTCCTTTCCTGTGTCTTTCTGCCTCAGTCATTGTGTCTGGGCATTTATGATGTAAAGAAGACTTGCGTTTCATTAGAAAGGTTTTCATTATGCAGTCTCCATCGAGCAAGAGGTTTCATATTATTTTATTTTTTGTTTATATATATATATATATATATATATATATATATATATATATATATATATATATATATATATATATATATATATATATATATATATAATATATATATTATATATTTGTGTGTGTGTGTGTGTGTGTGTATATATATAATATATATATATATATATATATATATATATATATATATATATATATATATATATATATATATATATATATATATATATATATATATATATATATATATATATATATATATATATATATATATATATATATATATATATATATATATATATATATATATATATATATATATATATATATATATATATATATATATATATATATATATATATATATATATATATATATATATATATATATATATATATATATATATATATATATATATATATATATATATATATATATATATATATATATATATATATATATATGTATGTGTGTGTGATGAAAAGACCATATTGATACTAAATACGTTTCGAAAAGCCGATAACTTTTCAAGTGAGTAGCATGACGCAGCATTTTCTTTATACCTCAAGCCAGCGTCCAAATGTGACTGAAATTATTAAAGTGTTAACATTTGACACTTAATATTTCAAGTTAGCAACACTGGTAAGGTTTAATGAACGATGCATTAGTATATTGAAGTATGAAGTTGTATTAAATGATACACTAGTATATTGAAATATGAAGTTATATTAAGTAAATGAGGATATTAAATACTGTCGCTAGTGGGATTATATTGATAAAAACGTTCATTTGTGATGTTTTTATCACTCATTTTTCCGTCTCATATTTTTCAAATCTCACTTCAGATTATGCATGGAAAATTTTCATGTCTTTAGTCAGGCATTACTCATGATTCATTCACTCATTCATGGAGTACTTACTCATGAGATGCTGAATGGTAGTTCAGTTACACTCATGAGGCATAGCACTCACTCACTCACTCATGGTAGCTCACTCATAACTCCCTTACTCTTTCATGTGATATTCAACTCATAAGTCACGCTTTCACTCCTGTAACTCTTACTCATAAATTACTCATTCACTCACGAAGCACTCGTAACTCACTCGCATCCAATCCATGAGATTTTTTACTCATACTCAGTTAGGACGATTCAATTCCTCACTCACTGACTCACATCACGATCTACCTCACAGCGTGGCTCATTCCCATCACGGTTCACTCACCAACTCACTCACATCGCATTTCACGTATATCACACCTCCCTCACATCAAATTTCACTCGGGAATTCTAACTCACATCACATTTCACTCACATCAAATTTCACTCACGAATTCTAACTCACACCACACCACTCACATCAAATTTCACTCACATCAAATTCACTCACATCAAATTTCACTCACAAACTCAAATTTACTCACATCACGTTTTCACTCACACAAATTTTCACTCACAAACTCACTTCACATCACGTTTCACCTCACATCATGCGCGCCCCCACCCCTCCTCACTCACATTATACCCCCCCTCACATCATGCGCCCCCCCCCTCACTCACACTATGCCCCCCCTCACATCATGCGCCGCCCCCCCCCTCTCACTCACACTATGCCCCCCCCCTCACATCATGCGCCCCCCACCCTCCTCATCACACACCCCCCCCCATCACATCATGCCTCACCCACATGACGTTTCACTCACTCACTCAAGGATGAGAGTTGTGGGCCGAGATTAACCTCATGGGAGCATTACTCATGTTTAAGTTAACGCCAACATATGAGGCTGTGGGTTTTACTGGGTGAGTTTGCTCTCACTTCTCTCTCTCTCTCTCTCTCTGTTTTTTTTCTGTCTGGTTCTCTCTCTCTCTCTCTCTCTCTCTCTTCTCTCTCTCTCTCTCTCTCTCTCTCTCTCTCTCTCTCTCTCTCTCTCTCTCTCTCTCTCTCTCTCCTCTCTGTCTGTCTTTCTATCTGGTTCTCCCCCTTCTCTCTCTCTCTCTCTCTCTCTGTCTTTCTCTCTCTCTCTCTCTGTCTTCTATCTGGTTCTCTCTCTCTCTCTCTCATTCTGTCTCCCTCCCTCTCTCTCTCTCTCTCTCTCTCACTCTCACTCTCACTCTCACTCTCACTCTCTCTCTCTCTCTCTCTCTCTCTCTCTCTCTCTCTCTCTCTCTCTCTCTCGGAAAATGCCTCTTGTAATTTGATAAGTTTTCGTGAGTTTAATCGACTTTTTCCTTCGCCCATTTTCTCTCGTGCTTTTATCTAGGATGTGAATATATCATGTGGGAATCTGACCTCGTTCTGGATTCCTCTTCTTCTCCCCTCTCTTTCTCTCTTCTTCCTACTCCCCTTTCCCTCCTCTCGTCCTTCGCGTACTTCCTTCCCTTTTCTTTCTGTCTCCTCCCTTCTCTGTCTTCTCCATTCCTGATCCTCTCTCTCTTTTCCTCTTTTCCTTCTCTTTTTTTTCCTCTCCCTCTTTCCTCTTCCTCTCCCTTCTCTTCCTCTCTCTCTCTCTTCCTCTTCTCTTCCCCTACCTCTCTTTCGTATGTCAGCCACTTCTCCCTTCCTTCACTCTCTTCCTTCCTCTCTCCCCCTTCACTCGCCGCTCCTTTCCCATCTCTCCTTCTTCACCTATTTCCTCTTTCCTTTTCTGTCTTTACTCCTCTATTCCCCCTCTCTTCCTCTTTTCCTTCCTTTCTCTCCTCTTCATACACTTCCCCCTTCCTTTTCTCTCCTCTTTCACCCATCGCCCCTCTCCCTCTCTTTCACTCTCACCTCCTCTTTTCTTCTTTCCTTTCCTCTCCTCCATCATTCACCTTCCACATCTCCCCTTCCCCTATCCCTCTCTCACTCTCTTTCTTTCCTCTCCTCCCCCTCTCTCCTAATCTCCCTCTTTCTTCTCCTCTCCCCTCTCTCCCCTCCCTCTTTCCACTCTTCTTCCTTTCTCTTCCTCTCCCTCTGTTCTTTCCTTTGCTTCTCTTTACCTTCCTCTCTCCCTCCTCTTTCTCTTCCTATTCCTCTTTCCTCTCCTTTTCCTCTTCCTCTTCTCCTCTCTCTCCTCTCCCTTTCTCTCCTCTCTTTCTCTCTCTCCCCCTTCCCTCTTCTCCCCCTTCTCTTCCTCTCTTTCCCTCTCCCCCCTTCCCCTCCTCTCCCCCTTTCTCTTCCTCTCTTTCTCCTCTCTCCCCCTTCCCCTCCTCCCCCTTTCTCTTCCTCTCTTTCTCCTCTCTCCCCCTTCCCTTCCTCTCCCCATTTCTCTTCCTCTCTTCTTCTCTCTCCCCCTTCCCCTCCCCCCTCCCCCTTTCCTCTCTCCCTGCCCCTTTCTCTTCCTCTCTTTCTCTTCTCTCCCTCCCCTTTCTCTTCCTCTCTCCCCCTTCTCCCTCTCCCTCCCCCTTTCTCTTCATCTCTTTCTCCTCTCTCCCTCCTCCTTTCTCTTCCTCTCCCTCTATTCTAACCTCCCCCCCCCCTCCAACTCGCGAGCATGGTCATATCCATTTTATCTTCACATCATTTATTGTCATTCTGGCTTGGTTCCAGCTCCGCCCGCCATGCATGGGCGCGCGACTTACCATGCAGGCAATTAGGGCAGGATGCGGAGTTGCCATGATCGCTAGTGCATGACGTCTGCCTGCCTACAGCGACTGTCATGAGTGCTTGCTTGATCATGCAGGTTTTTTTGTTTTTTGGCTGTTGTTTATGGATGTGTCATGCACTTTTTGTTTGTTTTGTTTTGTTTGATTTTTTTTTTTTTGGTAGTCATGCATTTTCCTTCTCTTATTTTTATTTATATTTTTTTTGCTTGATCATGCAGTTTTTTTGCTGTTGTTTATGGATGTGTCATGCACTTTTTGGTTGCTCTTTGTTTGTTTGTTTGTTTTGTTTGAGATTTTTTTTTGGTCGTCATGCATTTCCTTCTCTTCTTTTTGTGTGTCTTTTCTTTGCTCGTTCTCTTTATCTTAGTCGTCATGCACTTTCATTCTCTTTTTGATTTGTTTTGTTTTGTTTTTCTTTGGTCGTCATGCATTTTCCTTCTCTTCTTTTTTCTTTGTCTGCTTTCTTTGCTCGTTCTCTTTATCTTAGTCGTCATGCACTCTCACTCTCTTCTTTGTTGTTTGTTTATCCGCTTTGTTTGCTCGCTCGCTTTTCCTTCTTCGTCATGCAATTAGTCGCTGTCTTCGGCGAATCATGCGCGGATTTTCTGTAGGTTCGTCATGCAGAATTCACGGATTGGGGAATCATGCACGAAAATGGGGTGAATGAGAGGTGGCGATTAATGGCATCTCCTCTAACTCCTCTCTGCTCAAAGAGTATATGTATGTATATGTATATATATAATAATATATATATATATATATATATATATATATATATATATATATATATATATATATATAGAGAGAGAGAGAGAGAGAGAGAGAGAGAGAGAGAGAGAGAGAGAGAGAGAGAGAGAGAGAGAGAGAGAGAGAGAGAGACAGAGAGAGAGAGAGACAGAGAGAGAGAGAGAGAGAGAGAGACAACATAAAAAAGAATAAAAAAAAAAAAAAAAAAAAAAACAGCAATAACGAAAAAAACAAAATTAATCTCCAACTCCCCAGATGCTTCGGGAAGAGAAGCAGAAGAAGAAAGAAGGAAAGGAGAAGGAGAGAAAAAAGAGAGGAGAGGGAAAGAAGGGAAAAGGAGAGGAGAGGAGAAAGAAGGGAAAGGAGAGAGAAGAAAGAAGGGAAGAAAGAGAAGCAGGAGAGAGGGAGAAAGAAGGAAAAAGGAGAGGAGAAGAAGAGAAGGGAAAAAGGAGAGGAGAGGAGAAAGAAGGGAAAAAGGAGAAGGAGGAGAAAAGAATGGAAGAAAGAGAAGCAGGAGAGGAGAGGAGAAAGAAGGGGAAAAGGAGAGGAGAGGAGAAGGGAAAAAGGAAGAGAGGGAGAAAAGAAATGGAAAAAAGAGAAGAGGAGAGGAGAGGAGAAAGAAGGGGAAAAGGAGAGGAGAGGAGAAAGAAGGGGAAAAGGAGAGAGAGGAGAAAGAAGGGAAAAAGGAGAGGAAGAGGAGAAAGAATGGAAAGAAGAGAAGCAGAGAGGAGAGGAGAAAGAAGGGAAAAAGGAAGGAGAGAGAGGAGAAAGGAAGAAAAGTAGGAGAGAGGAGAAAGAATGAAGAAAGGAGAAGAGGAGAGGAGAGGAGAAGGGGAAAAGAGAGGGAAGGAAAAGGGGAGAGAGAGAGGAGAAAAAAGGGAAAAAGGAGAGGAGAGGAGAAAGAAGGGAAAAAGGAGAGGAGAGGAGAAAGAAGGGAAAAAGGAGAGGAGAGGAGAAAGAAGGGGAAAAGGAGAGGAGAGGAGAAAGAAGGGAAACAGGAGAGGAGAGGAGAAAGAAGGGAAAAAGGGAGGGAGGAGAAAGAATGGAAGAAAGAGAAGCAGGAGAGGAAGGAAAAGAAGGGGAAAAGGAGAGGAGGAGAGAGGGAAAAGGAGAGAGAGGAGAAAAGAATGGAAGAAAGAGAAGCAGGAGAGGAGAGGAGGAAAGAAGGGGGAAAAGGAGAGGAGAGGAGAAAGAAGGGGAAAAGGAAAGGCAAAAGCTGTTCCGACGCAGCTTAGCGCCATCCGGAACTGGAGCGAAAACCGAGGAAACTTTGAGCATTTCTCGTTGGCTACATATAATATATATATATATATATATAATATATATATTAATATATATATATATACTATATATATATATATCCTATATTATGCTGTGTGTGTTGTGTGTGTGTATGTTTGTATATATGTGTTTGTATCTATCTATCTATTTTTCTATTTTTCAACTATTTTTATCTGTCTATCTATCTGTCTATCTTTATCTATTTTATCTTTTATCTATCTATTATCTATCTATCTCTGTCACCTATCTTCTAGTCCAAGAAAATCAGATTGAACTATTAAATCCAGAGAACTTCATTTTCAATTATTGAGAAAAAAGAAAAAAGAAAGAAAAAAAAACTTTTTACTTCACTCTGTCCGATCCGTTGTCACGATGACGTCAAATCATCGATGACGTCAATAATTGATGACGTCATAAAAATGACGTCAATAAACTAGCGTTCGCTCGCCTGGTACTTTGGATGGTATCGACAGAAGAAAAATACGACGAACATTATGATGATTTCATAAGATGTTTTTGAATTATTTTTATACACACATGCATACAAACACACAAACACACACACGCGCGCGCACATACAAGCACACACAACACAAAAAACACACACACAAACACACACACACACAACACACAAACACACATACACACCCAAAACACAACCCCACACCACACAAAAACACAAACCACACCCACACCCACCGCACAAACACACAAACATACCCCTCCCCCCCTCTAAAAAAAAAAAAAAAAAAAACAAAGAACGTGAAAAGCATTTCCTAGAACGAGAGCCCAGTCTTTTTTCCCACTTTTTTTTTACGTAGATAATCAAAGGTTTTCGAAAAGTTTGGAAGTGAAAAAGATCTCACGTTTCTCTCCATTTTGAGTCGGTTCCTTTATCTTTTTTCTTCTTCTTCTCTTTCTCTCTCCTTTTCTCTCTCTCTCTCTCTCTCTCTCTCTGCTTTTTTTTTAATCGAAGGAGGGATGAATATATGTTTTTTATTATTCAGTATTCTCTCTATTGTTAGTCGGTTCTCTCTCTCTCTCTCTCTCTCTCTCTCCTCTCTCCCTCTCTCTCTCTCTCTTC